>JAOWBR010231363.1:0-17161 GCA_028571145.1 Dionaea muscipula
GATCGGCTCACGAAGTCAACTCACTTCCTGCCGATCAAGGTGACTTTCAATTTGGAGCGATTGGCTCGCCTCTACATGAGGGAGATTGTGCGATTGGATGGCGCACCTGTGTCCATTATCTCGGATCGTGATCCGAGGTTTGTGTCGAAGTTTTGGAGAGCTTTTCACTATGAGTTTGGGATGACACTGAGTTTCAGCACAGCCTATCATCCTCAGACAGATGGTCAGTCTAAGCGGACCATTCAGACTCTAGAGGATACGTTGAGAGGCTATTCACTGGATTGGAAGGGGAACTGGGATGACCAGTTGCCTCTGGTTGAGTTTTCATGTAATAACAATTTTCAGACCAGCTTGGGGATGGCTCCATATGAGGCGTTATATGGCAGGCGGTGTAGATCGTCTATATGTTGGTGTGAGGTCGGTGAGCGACAGATTTTGTGGCCTAAGTTGGTACAAGATGCCGGTGAGAAGATTGCAGTAATCAGGGACAGACTTTAGACTGCACAAAGTAGGCAGAAGAGCTATGCTGATAACCACAGTGCGATTGCATGGTGCACCTATGTCCATTGTCTCGGACCGTGATCCGAGGTTTTTGTCGAAGTTTTGGAGAGCTTTTCATGATGAGTTTGGGACGACATTGAGTTTCAGCACAGCCTATCATCCTCAGACAGATGGTCAGTCTGAGCGGACCATTCAGACTCTAGAGGATACGTTGAGAGGCTATTCACTGGATTGGAAGGGGAACTGGGATGACCAGCTGCCTCTGGTTGAGTTTTCATATAATAACAATTTTCAGACCAGCTTGGGGATGGCTCCATATGAGGCGTTGTATGGCAGGCGGAGTAGATCGTCTATATGTTGGTGTGAGGTTGGTGAGCGACAAATTGTGTGGCCTAAGTTGGTACAAGATGCCAGTGAGAATATTGCAGTAATCAGGGACCGACTTTAAACTGCACAAAGTAGGCAAAAGAGTTATGCTGATAACCGCGGGCGTGATCTTGAGTTCCGGGTTGGGGACAAGGTGTTTTTCAAAGTCTCTCCGTTGAAGGGGGTGATCCGTTTTGGTAAGAAGGGGAAGCTCAGTCCCCGCTTCATTGGACATTTTGACGTGCTTGACAGAGTTGGTGATGTTTCCTACCGAGTTGCTCTTCCACCGCAGTTGGCTGAGGTGCATAATGTCTTCCACGTTTCGATGTTGCGGAAGTACGTGCCCAGTCCGAGCCACATCATTGATTTTGAGCCACTGTAAGTTCAGGAGGACATGACATATGAGAAGCAGCCAGTCGAGATTCTGGATCGGAAAGAGAATGTTAGTAATCCAAGAGTACACCAAGATAGGGGGTGAATTGGTGTTTTAAAAAATCTGACAATTTAAAACAATGTTGCCGATTTCTATAGGAGGAGTCGACTCCTCCTCTTTATGCAGAACAAAAAACACCAACTTTAATATTCAAGCAATCAATCAATGCACACTTGAGTCATGCTGAAAATGATTCCTTTCATTGATTAGGATGTCAATCAGTACAAACATAAGGTGATAGCAATGACTCTCTATCACCAACTCAAAGTATAGGCAATGACTCTCCTATACCCCTAACTAGGCAATTACTCTCCTAGCTAAGTTTTGATGTGGGCAATGATTCTCCCAACACCAACTCGATGAAACCAATGACTCTCCTCCACCCAATCCTCTAGTGGCAAAACTCTCCACTAAGGACTCTCTCAAATTCCTAACTCAAGGAATCACAATCACCAAAAGAAATTAAAGTGTATGAAGGGTATGCCTCTCTAGACTAGGCAAATTGTCAAATCAACTCATCTACTTGATGCAAACACTAAATATTAATGATCAAACCTGTCTTCCAGAGAGATCAATCATGTGTGAGAAGTAGAAAACAGATGGTTAAGTGGCTTGCACAAATCCAGAAATCTTGCTAACACTTTTTCATGAAACGCCTTGAAAGATGATCACTTGAATGCATGCAAAATTCATGTATAGCAAGTCTGATGATGCATCCATACTATCGACGAGGTTTTCATGTTGAAAACAAAAGAAAATCGTTTTCACAATATCCACAAAGATAGCATCAATCAGATTTTGGAAAGTTTTAAAAGATATATTCTCAAAACTCAATCTTTCCAAAATAAAATATCCTTTTTAAATCTTTTGTAAATCTCAATATCCAATTATATTATGTCACGAAATATCATTCAAAATATGTCTCAAAATGATTAAAAACAAATTGGAGAAGATTTAAAAACATATGGGCAATTCTGTAAAATTCCAGTGAAAATTCGAATCTGCCCAGCTCAGAGGAGGGGTCGACTCCTCGAGCAACTTCCAGTGACTTTGAAAACTGTTTTGTAAAAACTCAAAGTTGTGTGTGTGTGTGTGTGTGTGAATATTAATCCTCTATAAGACTGATCTAAACATCAAAATATAGTGTAAGACATCCTTACATGGGATCTTAAGCATTGTGACATGACACACACGAATCTTCAACTTCTTCATGACTTTATTGACAATGTTCTTCAATGTTCTTCAATGATGTTCTTTAATGTTCTTCAATGATATTCCTCATCCATTGAATGCAATGCTTTAGTTAATCATTCACCAATTCTTGATCATCACAACAACTTGACCAAACCTTGATCTTCAATAAAGCTCATCCATGATCATCAATTTAATGTCTTGAATGTTGTCACTTATCACAACTAAACAAACCAATGCATCAAACATATCAAGTGCTTTTTATCATCAAAACATCAATCATCAAGGGTCAACACGTTGCACTGCTCTTCATGGCGTCGGGACAGGGCATCAGCCGCCTTGTTCTCAACTCCATTCTTGTGCTCAATCTTGTATTGCAGTCCTAAAACTTGGACACTCCCCTCATTTCCACACAAGTAGTCAACCTCTGCTCATGATCAGTTTTGATTATGAAGGGTATTCCCATCAGATAATGCTTCCATTTTTGTATTGCCCCCAACATAGCTTTGAACTCCCTTTCGTACATGGACAACTTCTGGTTGTTGGGTCCAAGAGCCTTGCTGAAATAGGCCATGGGTCACCTTCCTTGCATCAATACTGCCCCAATTCTAGTGGTGGAGGCTTCAGTCTCAATGGAGAAGGGTTTGGAAAAGTCAGACGGACCAAGTACAGGAGATGTACTCATGGCCCCCTTCAAGGCTTCAGACGCAGCATGAGCTACCGGTCCCTAAATGAATGAATCTTTCTTCAACAGGTCAGTGAGCGGCTTGCCAATGATTCCATTATTCTTGATGAACTTTCGGTATTAGCCAGTCAAACTAAGAAATCCTCTCACACCCTTGAGTGTCTTCGGAGTAGGCCAAGTCTTCATAGCGTCAATCTTCGTAGGATCAGTAGCCACCGTGTCGCACCCCAACCCGGGTGAGACCGGCACGTGACTCGTGGGGTTCACCCACGTGCTACGTAAGCCCAAACCGAACCCAAGTCATTCAAAACTAACAATCACCAAAATCAGAGTTACTATTCTAATCATGCGGAAGATCGATCAAACCCATGAAAGGGGAAACTAAAACAAAATCCCACACGTTGGGACAAAAACCAAACCAACGCAAGGGAAAGTGGATCATCAAAAACCCATCACGGGTAAACTACGGTCAAAGTCTAGTCTAACAAGTCAATCATGCTCGGAGTATCTAGTTAACATGTCCAACAATGTATCTATACAAAAAATAATGCATGCAAAAATGAAGATTCATCTCAGGAGGCTCATCCCGTCCCGCCGGCATCCTCCTACCGCTCAGCTCGCTCACCTGTGCCAAAATGTTTAATTGAGGGACATACACAGGGTTAGTAAAAGACATATCAAATGGCATACTTATGAATAGAACATGATCGCTAGAAACGGGCTAAGTGAATGTAGTGGTCAAATCAAACATAGTAGAGTACCGAACACCCGTAACTCGCTGAGACATAGTCCCGCACACAAGTATCCGGGACCATAAAAGGGACCGCTACAAGCACTAGCTAGCAATCAGTAGATAGAGAGGATAATGAATCATAATCATAAACTAGACCTACTATATGGCATATCTAAATCAAGTATAAAAACCAAGTGACAGTTGAGCATAAATAATGTAAAGCCATGGATAAATGCGCATGAAATTGTGGGTACCTGACGTACTAGGTGTCCTGCTCCGGGTGGCAACCGGATAAGGATAATCCTAGCAGTACCATCCAAGACTTCCCGTTGCAATCGGGAAGACCTATAGACGTTGCGACATTAGAGTCTCCCTATATAGTGGGTATATTCCATGATGGCCAGAGTCATAGTGGGGTATCATCACTATCTTTTCCCTGGGCTTACACCACTCGTTGTCACGGATGTCGGGGGCTCCACTCCCCTCTACCCTACCATCATTTAAAAACATGATATAGCCATATAGCAACCAGAAAGAAAGTCACGTGAGTCATATAAATCGTACAAGGGTCCACATGCTGATCATCCAATCAGGCCGAAGCCGAAATCAAGATTAAGAGCCAATGCGACCACGAGCCCAAGGGTCGAGTTGAGAAAACATGCATGCGGACGAATATCAAACCGTGTATGCCAACGGATAAAAAGATAGAAAACAGGGTATCAACCATGAGAAAACGGGTTAGGCTAGGTGTACATTCCCTCACCTGTTGTCGGAAGGTAGCTAATCCTCTACCGTGCGCTCACCGATCCCCGGAGTCGAGTCGGAACCTAAAACACAAGCAAAACAAGAGAAACGTCTCACAATCGCATTCTAATCTAATGAGGAAAGCTTATCGGACCGAATCAAACCATAAACAATGCTTCTAACGAGTCATGGACGTATCCCAAACAATTCGGGGTCGAACAACATTTAAAAACGGAGTGCAACGGATCCCCGAAGGAGAACTGAGCATAGCACGACCGTGCCCAAAAGTACGCCCGCCTACCCAGGGCCGTGTACGACACTGTGTTCTTACGTGCGTTTGCTGGAATAAAAGCACGGCCGTGCTTCCTCCAGCTAAAGCACGTCCGCTTCTCCCATACACGAAACACGTCTATGCTTTTAAAGCATGGGCGTGCTTCGATGTCTGGGAGCAAAAACATGGACGAATCCACCTCCAATAAACCTAAATCAACAACACATGGATCCACGACACTCCCTAAATGATTCTACGACCTTTGGGACACCAAATGAAGCATAGAAAACAACCTAAGCAAGTCTCAAACATGTCTCAATCTATCATGAACACAAAAATGCGAAAATCACTCATGAACATCAAACCACAACCAAACCATGATTCCACATTGATTCACATGAATCAAGTCATCATCAACACCTCAATATCATGCATAAACAACCCCATCTCAGATCCAAGCAAGATTCAAGCTCAATCACACACATGGAGATAAAAATCTCACCTTTGGTTGAGAGTGTCAAATCCCTAGCTTAAAATGCTATGGATCTTGATCCTCTCAATGTCATTTACCCTCTTCAAGCCTCCATTCTCCAAGATCAAGCTTCCAAGTGAAGGAAAATGAGGGAGAAGAAGATGAGATGAAAAGAAGAGAAGAAGAGGATGTGGGGAGGAGGAGGAAGATCGGCCAAAGAGGGGAATGAGGAAATGGAAGAGTGGTCAAAGGTTTTATGAGATTAAATCCCATAAACCTAAAGTGGGGGAAAAAAAGATAATTTACATATCCATCAAATTGGGCCAAAAATGATCCAAGGCCAAAAATTGGGCTCCAAGGGTTTTGAACCCATGCATACACACAAGGAAATCCACTCTACCAACCATTGGGCTAGATATGGTTTTCAAGAAAAAAAAATTAACCAGGTTAATTAAAACAAGGGTCGTGACATCCTTCTCCCCTTAATGGAATTTCGTTCTTGAAATTCAAACAACTCAACTCATGGGTTAAGACAAGAATGAAGGCAAGAACATGGCAAGAATGTTACGTCAAAACAATTGTGGGTACTTCTCCCGCATCTCATCCTCTTGCTCCTAGGTGGCTTCCTTAAGAACTTGATTCCGCCAAAAAACATTAACCAAAGGGACTGTCTTGTTCTAGAGAATCATGTCCTTGCGATCCAAAATCTCAACCGGTTGCTGCTCGAAGCTCAAGTCTTCCCTCACATCCAGTGGCTTGAAACCAATCACGTGGTCAGGGCTATGCACGTACTTCCTCAATATGGAAACATGGAAAACATTGTGCACCCCCACAAAGCTCAATGGCAATGCCGACCGGTAGGAAATAACTCCTACTCGGTCCAAAATCTCAAACAAGCCAATGAAACGTGGACTCAACTTACCTTTCCATCCGTAACGGATCGTGCCTCGCCACGGAGACACCTTAAGGAAAACTGTGCCACCAACTTGGAACTCAAGATCCCTACGTCTGTTGTCGGCATAGCTCTTCTGGCGACTTAGAGAAGTTGCTAACTTCTCATGGATCATGGCAATCTTCTGGCTTGCTTCTTCAACCAACTCAGGGCCTAGAAGTTGTCTCTCGCCAACCTCATACGAACAACTCGGAGATCTACACTTCCTCCCATAAAGAGCCTCATAAGGAGCCATGTCAATAATCGAATGAAAACTGTTATTATATGAGAACTCCAAGAGAGGTAAGTGATCGTCCTAGTTCCCTCTCCATTCCAAAGCATAAGTACCCAACATGTCTTCAAGTGTCTGAATGGTCCTCTCTGATTTTCCATCAGTCTGAGGGTGATATGCCATGCTGAAGCTCAACCTTGTCCCAAACTCCTTGTGAAGAGCACCCCAAAACTTGGAAACAAACCATGGGTCATAGTTAGAAATAATGGTCACAGGGGCACCGTGCAAACGAATGATCTCCCAAATGTACAGACGTGTCAAACGCTCTAAAGAGAATATTACCTTAACATGTAAAAAGTGTACCGACTTCGTGAGTCGGTCCACAATGATCGAAACAGTGTCGTGCCCATTCCGGGTGGTCGGTAACCCGATCACGAAGTCCATGGTTATGTGCTCCCATTTTCACTCAGGAATTAACATAGATTGCAATCTACCAACTGGTCTTTGATGCTCGGCCTTCACCTGTTGACAAGCCAGACACTGAGCCACAAACTCCGCTATGTGCCTCTTCATCCCGTGCCACCAGAAGTGCTCTTTAAAATCTCTGAACATCTTGGTCGCTCCCGGATGAACATTGAACAAAGAGTTATGGACCTTTGCAAGTAACGCAACTTGCAAATCCTCTTGATTCGGCAGAAAAATCCTACCACGGAATCTCAACATGCCATCTGGGGTCACAGAAAAATCAGAATCCACACCATCTGTAAACCCATCATTGATGCTCCGGCACTCGGGATCCTCTCTCTCAGCAGTGCAAATCCAATCCCCCATCGTCGGTCGCATAGTCAACTGGCTGATCAATCCATCACACTCTCTCGGGTCGGCTGAAGCTCGAGTCTCTTGAACTCCTCGATCAGACATGGCTGAAGGGTCAAGCAAGCAACACTGCTATCTCCCCTCCTCCTCAAGGCATCAACCATAATATTAACCTTTCCCGGATAATACTGAATGGCCAGATCATAGTCCTTGAGCAACTCAAGCCATCGGCGTTGTCTCAGATTTAATTTCTTCTAAGTGAAGATGTACTTCAAACTCTTGTGGTCGGTGTATACCTCACATGACTCCCCATACAGATAGTGTCTCCATAGCTTCAAGGTAAATGCCACTGCAGCTAACTCAAGGTTATGCATGGGTGGGGTAGTTTCTCTCATGGGTCTTCAACTAACGAGAGGCATAGGCAATCACAAGCCCATGCTGCATGAGAACAGACCCCAATCCTTGCAAGGATGCATCACTGAAAATCATAAAATTGCCTCCCTCAATGGGCAAGGCAAGAACTGGTGCGGTGGTTAATCTCCTCTTCAGCTCCACAAAACTCCTCTCACAAGCGCCGGACCACACAAACTAAACATCTTTCCTAGTGAGACTGGTAAGTGGCAAAGCTAAAGTGGAAAAGCCCGCCAAAAACCGTCAGTAGTATCCGGCCATGCCAAGGAAACTACGCACCTCAGAAACATTCGTCAGAAGCGGCCACTTCTCAACTACCTCAACTTTCTTCCAATCCACTGACACCCCATCTTTGCTGATCATATGGCCAAGGAACACAACGTGGTCCAACCAAAATTCACGCTTCTTAAACATGGAGAATAAATGTTTTTCTCTCAAAGTCTTCAGGGTTAATCTCAAATGCTCGGAGTGCTGCGTTTCGCTCTTGGAGTAGACCAGGATGTCATCAATGAAGACCATAATGAACTGATCTAAATAGGGTTTGAAAACCCCATGCATTAAATCCATGAACGTCGCCGGGGCATTAGTCAACCAGAAGGGCATGAATAGGAACTCATAATGCCCATAATGTGTCCTGAACGTCGTCTTGGAGATGTCTCCCTCCTTCACCTTCAACTGGTGATATCCCGATCTCAGGTCAATCTTAGAGAAAACTTGAACACCTTGAAGATGATCGAACAAGTCATCAATCCGAGGCAACGGGTACTTGTTTTTTACCTTCACCTTGTTGAGCTCACGGTAGTCAATGCACAACTGCATGCTCCTGTCCTTCTTCTTCACAAACAAAACTGGAGCCCCCCATAGTGACACCCCTTCTTAAGCAACTCTTGAAGTGGAGTGTTCAACTCTTTCAGCTCAACGGGTGTCATCCTATGCGGAGCCTTAGAGATAGGCCTCGTATCCCGCAACAAGTCAATGACAAACTCTACCTCCCGATCCGGTGGAAGACCGGGGAGGTCATCTGGAAAGACGTCAACAAACTCATTCACTACTGGGATGTCCTCCAACATAGGCTCATCAGTCCTCGTCTCCACCACGTAGGCTAAAAAGCCTTCACAGCCCTTCTTCAACATCTTGCTTACTTGCATCATGGAGATTAAGTAAGCAGGTCTGGCTTATCTCTCACCCTCAAAAACACATCCTGGTTCTCCAGGTGGGGAAAAGTACACTCTTTTCCCACGACATTCAAGTCTAGCATGATGAGTAGAAAGTCAGTTCATCCCCAAGATCACATCAAATCCACGCAAGTCTAGAGAAATCAAGTCAACAGGAAGCTTCCTACCACACACCTCCATGTCACATGTACAACATATCTGATTCAACTCAACCGCAGAACCAACAGGTGTTGACACAAGCACATTCACAGCTAATGGTAACCCAGGAATAGACAATGATCGCAGAAAAGCAAGAGAAGTAAAAGAATGTGTCGCACCGGAATCGAACAAAACACGTACAACAGAATCAATGAGAAGGGTACCTTGCACAACAGTAGGTGATGCCTCCGCCTCCTCATGAGTGAGAGAATACACCCGGCCTAGAATGAGTGGCCTCTCAGATATGGTAGCCTTTCCTTTGCCTTTCCCATCCGTCTGCGCTGGAGCTGGCTGGGGTCTCTGTACTGAAGCCTTTGAAGTAGTGGAATGTCTCTGCACAAACTGGGATCTGCTCTGCCCCTGAGATCCACTCTGAACCGACTAACTCCTCTAACCCAAGCTCAGTGTGCTCCTGGATCTGCACATTGAGGAAATATGCCCAAGCTTGCCGTAGAAATGGCAAGTCAGTGGTGTCCCATCACATCTATAGCCACATGAGTGGCACTGTCCACACTTGGGGCAAAGTGGTCGTCGTGTATGATTTAGCCCGGGCTGACTGAAAGTGAATGAGAAAGTTTGCTTCGGCTTACTCTTCTTGAAAGAGCTCCCCGAACTACCTCCTTGACTCACTATCTGGGTCTCACTGGGCCTTTCTACCCTGCCTCCCTCTGAATCTGGGCCTCCCTCAATGTCGAAAGCTCTCTCCACCATGTCTGCCATGGACAAACACTTGAGGCTTCTCAGAAGAACTTGCAAATCTGGATCCATGCCTTACAAAAAGAGGAACATCTTGTCTTCCTTTGTAGCCACCAACTCGGGTGCAAAACGAGACAACTCTGCGAACTTTGCATCGTAGGCTATGATCTTCATGTCTCCTTACTTGAGTGAAAGCAACTCATTCTTCTTCTGAGCCATAACGTAAGCAGAGTAGTACTTGTCGTGGAACTCTTGCACAAAAGCATTCCATGTCAACTCTTGCTCACGGCCTCAGTACCTCCGCTCTATGCCTTGCCACCAGAACTCAGCATCATCCTTCAGCTAGAAGGATGCATTGGACACCCAAAACTCAGCGAAGCATTCAATCTTCTTCAGGATCTTCTCCATTTTCATCAACCAGTTTTCAGCCTCGATTGGGTCCCCCGATCCCCTAAACATGGGAGGACTGGTGCCAAGAAATCTCTCGAACATCCTACCCCGCACCTCCTCAAGCAAAGATGCACAAGCCATCGCCCTAGCTATCGGTGCAGTTGGTGGGACTTGCTCCCCATGCTCCGCCACAGGGTCGACACCATGCTCTTTTTAAGCAACCTCAACTCGAGGAAGTCCACGTGCAGTCATAAACATCTAGTACAAGCGGAACTGCTCCCGCTCCTAAGGGGTCATTGACTGAAACATCTGGAACTCGGCATACTCCTCAGGTGCCATGTGAACTACTCCGCCTTCTCCATTGAGGGGTGGCACACCCTCACGTTGCTCGCTAGGTCTAGCTAGTCCCCCGCTCTGTCTAGTCAGGGCCCTTGGCGGACGAAAGCGAATGGCAGATGAAGCCGAATGTTCGCCACCATGTCTCGTGCTCACCATCCTCAATCAACTGAAATCGGGTTCACAACGTGCTCAAGTCAAAGACTAAATCGAATACTAAAGGAAAAATGAACGTGAACGTGAACGTACCAAGTGGATGCCGGGAGACGGGCCTTATTTCTAATAAACCATAAACATGCATCATAAAAATCTCTAACATGCTTACATGCACAAGTCACTACCATGCAACACTAAGTCTAACTTAAGTCATGTCTAAATCACAAAGAGAATGGAACCTATGAGCTCGGATACCACAACTGTCGCACCCCAACCCGAATGAGACTGGCAAGTGACCTGTGGGGTTCGCCCACGTGCCACGTAAGCCTAAATCGAACCCAACTCATTCAAAACTAACAATCATCAAAATCAGAGTAACTATTCTAATCATGCGGAAGATCAATAAAACCCATGAAAGGGGAAACTAAAACCAAATACCACATGTTGGGACAAAAACCAAACCCACGCAGGGGAAAGTAGATCATTAAAAACACATCACGGGTAAATTACTGTCAAAGTCTAGTCTAACAAGTCAATCATGCTCAGATTATCTAGTCAACATGTCCAACAATGCATCTATACCAAAAATGATGCATGCAACAATGAAGATTCATCCTAGCAGGCTCATCCCGTCCCGCCGGCATCCTCCTACCGCTCAACTCGCTCACCTGTGCCAAAATGTTCAATTAGGGCATATACACAAGGTCAGTAACAGAAATATCAAATTGCATACTTATGAATAGAACATAATGGCTAGAAATGGGCTAAGTGAATGTAGTGGTCAAATCAAACATAGTAGAGTACCAAATACCCGTAACTCGCCGAGACATAGTCCCGCACGCAGATATCTGGGACCATATAAGGGACCACTACAAACACTAGGTAGAAAGCAGTAGATAGAGAGGACAATGAATCATAATCATAAACCAGACCGACTATATGGCATATCTAAATCAAGTACAAAAACTATGTGACAATCGAGCATAAATAACGTAAAGCTATGGATAAATGTACATGAAATTCTAGGTACCCGACGTACTAGGAATCCTACTCCGGGTGGCAACCGGATATGTAACATCCTAGCAGTACCATCCAAGACTTCCCTTTGCAATCGGGAAGACCGATAGACGTTACAAAATTCGAGTCACCCTATCTAGTGCGTATATTCCCTAATGGCCAGAGTCATGGTGGGGTATCACTACTATCTTTTCCCTGGGCTTACACCACTCGCTGTCACGGATTTCAGTGGCTCCTCTCCACTCCCCTCCACCTAACCATCATATAAAAACATGATATAGCCATATAGTAACCAGAAAGAAAGTCTCGTGAGTCATATAAATCATACAAGGGTCCACATGCTAATCACCAAATTAGGCCGAAGCCAAAATCAAGAATAAGAGCCAATGCGACCACGACCCCAAGGGGCGGGTAGAGAAAACATGCATGCGGACAAATATTAAACCGTGTATGCCAACGGATAAAAATATGGAAAACAGGGTATCAACCATGAGAAAAATAGGTTAGGCTCGGTGTACATCCCCTCACCTGGTGTGGAAAGGTAGCTAATCCTCTACCGTGCGTTCACCGATCACCGGAGTCGTGTCAGAACATAAAACACAAGCAAAACAAGAGAAACGTCTCATAATCGCATTCTAATCTAATGAGGAAAGAACATAGGACCGAATCAAACCGTAAAAAATGCTTCTAATAAGTCATGAACGCGTCCCAAACAAATTAGGATCGAACGGCATTCGAAAACAAAGCGAAACGAGTCCTCGAAGGAGAACTGGGCAGAGCACGGCCGTGTCCGGAAGCACGCCCGCCTGCCCAGGGCCGTGTGCGACACTGTCTTCTTACGTGCGTTTGCTGAAATAAATGCACGACCGTGCTTATATGAAGCACGCCCGTGCTTCCTCCAGCTGAAGCATGTATGCTTCTCCCAAACACGAATCACGGCCATGCTTTTAATGCATGGGCGTGCTTCGATGTCTGGGAGTAAAAACATGGACGAATCCACCTCCAATCAACCTAAATCAACAACACATGGATCCAAGACCCTCCCCAAATGATTCTACGACCTTTGAGACACCAAATGAAGCATAAAAAACAACCTTAGCAAATCTCAAACATGTCTTAATCTGTCATGAACACAAAAATCCGAAAATCACTCATGAACATCAAACCACAACCAAACCTTGATTCCACATCGATTCACATGAATCGACCCATCATCAACACCTCAATGTCATGCATAAACAACCCCATCTCATACTCAAGCAAGATTCAATCTCAATCACACACATGGAGATAAAAATCTCACCTTTGGTTGAGAGTGTCAAATGCCTAGCTTGAAATGGTATAGATCATGATCCTCTCAATGTGATGAACCCTCTTCAAGCCTCCTTGCTCCAAGATCATGCTGCTAAGTGAAGGAAAATGAGGGAGAAGATGATGAGATGAAAAGAAGAGAAGAAGAGGATGTGGGGAGGAGGTGGAAGATCGGTCGAAGAGGGGAATAAGGAAATGGATGAGTGGTCAAAGGGTTTATAGGATTAAATCCCATAAACCTAAAGTGGGGGTAAAAGGGACAATTTACATGTCCAACAAATTGGGCCAAAAATCATCCAAAGCCAAAAATTGGGCTCCCAGGGTTTTGAACCCATGCACACACACAAGGAAATCCACTCTACCATCCATTAGGCTAGACATGGTTTTCAAGAAAAATAATGAACCGGGTTAATTAAAACATGGGTTATGACACACCATGTCGTTGGATATGATGTGGCCAACGTACTCCACGTGGCACACAGTGAAGGAGCACTTGAACTTCTTCGCATATAACCCGTGGTGACGGAGTACTCCCAAGGCAGTACGTAGGTGGTCCACATGCGTCGCCAAGGTGGGGCTGTATATCAAGATGTCATTGAAGAACACCAGAATGAACTTCCAAAGATAAGGCTTCTATACTTCATTCATCAGGGACTGGAAGGTGGCTAAAGCATTGGTTAACCCAAATGGTATCACTTTGAACTCATAGTACCCGTCATGGGTTCTGAACGTCGTCTTATGTTCGTCACCTTCCTTCATTCGGATCTGGTGGTAGCCACTTCGTAGGTCCAGCTTGGTGAACACCCTAGCTCCTTCAAGTTCATCAAGTAAATCGTCAACATGGAGGATGAGGTATTTATCCTTAACTGTTACCTCGTTGAGGCGTCGATAGTCCACACAAAATCCTCATGATCCATCCTTCGTTTTAACCAGCAGGATTGGGGAAGGAAATGGGTTGTGGGATGGTAGGTTAATACCAAAAGAAAGCATTTCCTCCACAACCTTCTCCACTTCGTCCTTTTGGAAGTGCGCCAACCGGTAGGGGCAACGGTTGATTGGTGTGACATTGGGTACCAACGGGATAGAGTGATCATGCTCCCGGGGTGAGGGTAATGACTTGGGCTCCTAAAATACATCCTCGTATTCTTTCAACAAGCTCTGCACCTCTTGGGGTATAGCTTGGTTGCTTGAATCTCCCTTCTTGGCGCCATCTGCTCCTCTCGCCACCGTGGTGCCATCAATTTCGTCATCTCCTTCTACCAGATACAATTGGAAAAGTACAGCTCCTTTAGCTCCTTTTCCAAGCTTCACGGCTTTTGTGGCACTAGCGGGCCTGGTCTCTTCTTGATTCCCTTGAGTTCACATAATTTACCATCCTTTATGAATGAAATTTCTAACTCATTGAGGTTTATGGTGATAGGGCTGAACTCCTTCATCCAATCTAGTCCGGGCACTAGATTAGAAGTTCCCAAATCAAGGATTTTGAGGTTAGTCTGGAAGGGTTTCTCATTCATGGTCCATGTGAAGTTTGGGCACATGGCGTGGCTAACCATGTTTTCCCCATTAGCCACTGCCACACTTAATGGATTGTTGTCCATCAAGGAACACTCAACCTCTTGAACTATGGTGGCATTTATAAAGCTCAAGGTGACGCCACTGTCCACTAGGATGACCAACTCTCTTCCTCCTGCCATGCCCCTAACTTTTAGGAGATGCTGTGATGTTAAGCTTGAGAGCGCTTAGGTTGAAACTTCTGCTTTAGTTGGCTCTTCATTGGTGTCTCCATAGGCATCCTCATAGACTTCCTCTCCTTCTTCTACTACCATCTTATCGCCATGCTCCATGTCATCGCCTTCCATACTCAACACCTTCGGATTACATCGGTGCCCAGGAGTATACTTCTCCTTATATTTGAAGCATTTTCCTTGTGCTCTCAGGTCAGCATATGAAGGGTTGGTTGTATTGTTTGGTTTGGATTGGTTGGTGTTTATGTTTGAGGTGGTATTTGGTCTTATGGCGATGGTGGTTATAATTATGGCGGAGGGTTTTTTGGCGTAGGGTTTTGGGGTAAAGGCTGGCTTGGATCTCCTGGCCAGAGTCTATCGCCATCTCTTGGAGTTTGGCTTGTTGGAATGCCTCGGGAAGTGTCCTAGGCTCGCACATCTTTACCACCTCCTTGACTTCTTTCTTCAATCATCCAACAAAACTTGAAACGAAGTACTCCTCGGGTTGATGAGGATATACCTACAGCAGCTCGTATCTCCCATCTTTAAACTTCTTAATATACTCTTCAACTTTCCCTCATTGGGTCAATCCATTGAACTCCTCCACGGCATCCTTCTGGCCCTCACTCCGAAATCTCGCCGCAATGGTGTATTTGAACTCTCCCCATGTTCATAAATCTTGCCTGGCCATGACCCCACAGAGCCATACCTCAACTTTACCAGTAAGGTACATGGTCATCATCTCTAGCTTCCGCCATTCCTCCATGTCCATGATACTAAAGTACCTCTCCGCCCTCCTTATCCAGCTCCTCGCCTCGATTCCATCAAACATAGGGAAGTCTAACCGGGGCAAATGGTGGTGATGTTGCTGTGACGGGGGTTCAGCTGGGATTTATGGCTGGGTGTACGGTGGGTAGTTTAGTGGGGTTAAAAGTTGTATATGTTAAGATGAGGCTTGGTTTTGGGTATATCTGGGTGTATAGGAGTTGATTAACAGTGGCGGGTGTGATTGGGTATTAAGTGAATATGCTGGGTGTTGTGGATTAGGTGGGAATTGTGGGGTTTGTTCACGAGGTGGAATAATTTTTGATGTCCCATATTGTGGGCTAGTGGGGTCACATGACTTTTTCCCTTATTCAAAATGGGGGGTATGGGAAGTGATTTGGTGGCATCAATACCATGAGGAACGATTGGGCTCAAAATTGCTCCCAAGTTGGGATTAATCTCAGTAGTAACAGGAGCAACAGGAATCGTTACCTTGAGTTTTTCCAATCGAGAAAAAATCTTGTTGAGGACTTGCGTGAGCTTCAGTTCTCTCACTTCCTCTTTCTGTTCTTGAGCTTCCATGGAAGCATGCATTTGCTTCTAGGTTTCCATTATCATCATCATCATTTGCTACATCGAGTCTGTCTCTAGGATCACAGTGACTATAGCAGTCGAATCGGATTCTTTGTAGGTGCCTTCCTTTGGTCCTATCCTTATATACACCATTGTTGTACGGATGGTATGAACGTAGTTTTGATACCAGTGTAGTATAATCGACCAAAATAACAGTAATCGGATATGAGCAAGGATGCTTATCATACCCCACCCCGGGTGCGACCGGCACGTGACCCATGGTCCAAAACCCACATGCCACGTAAGCCTAAACGGGAAAGTCTAACTAAACTACTAAGTCAAATCTCGAAATCTTATTTAAACTTGATGATGAAAACAAATCTAAAATCCAATCAAAGGTCAAATACAATTCAACGGAGAACCAATCTACAATCCCAAAATAAAACAGCAGCGAAACGCAAAGAATCTAAACTAAAGAAAATCCTTGTTGCCTTCCCTCGGCCAAGTCGGGAAAAAGGGATAAGGATTCAAAGGTGGCCCGGGCAGGAATACCGAGCAGACACCCAAGCGAGCAAGGCCCGAGCGGGTTTCACGAGCGGGCAACCCGAACGGTGGAGGAAGCCGGGCGAGAATCCGAGCAAGTAGCCCGGACAGGTTGCCTGAGCAGACGTCCGGGCGTGAGTCCTGGGCTGTCAGAGCAAAGGGTGCTCTCTCCAAGGTCTGGTCAGTCCAGGTGGTCTAGAAATTGGATCCTCAGAAATGAAGGGGTGAGGGGTATTTATAGGCAAGGGAGGAGCGAGTCAACTCAGTACCCGACCAGGTACCCCGACCAGGTCACCCGACCAGGCAACCCTACTGGGTTGAACCCGGGCAAGCTCCCGGAGCGGGTACCCCGAGCGGGTATCCCGAGCGGGCCCTCCAGAGTAGTTTTATGCGGTGAACTTCGGGAAGTCCGTTTGAGCTCGTTTGAACTCCGATTGACGAACGGTTTGCGCCCACGCGCTCGTGGGGAGATGGGGAGTCATCCAGGATGG
>JAOWBR010231585.1:1692-17157 GCA_028571145.1 Dionaea muscipula
TAGAATGTCGACCAATGAAGGATTTGTAGACTGATTAGGAGGTGAGGAAGGGGCAGATGAAGCAAATTTTGTGCGGGATGAAATGAATCATTAGAAGGCATGACATGCAGATTACAAGAAGTTGGAAATTGAGAAATGCCATGAGTGCTAGAATCTGATGCTTTCTGGAATGGAAAAACGTTTTCATGGAGTTTGTACCCCATGACATTGGTGTGAAGATCCAGGAGTTTGTACCCTTTTACTCCAAAGGGATAACCCAAGAAGGCACAAGGTGGAAGCAAAACACAAAGAACCAAAGATTCTCATGTTTGTGTATATCAGTCTGCCTTGTTATCGAGGAGAGGACTTGGAAGTTGGAATTTTATTGATTATGTATGCTGCACTTAAAACACAATCATTCCAGTAAGTTAACGGTATACTAGTTTGGATCCTCAATGCTCTAGCCATATTTAAAAGGTGTTGGTGTTTTCTCTCCACAATCCCATTTTGTTGGGGTGTCTTTTCACAAGACCGCTAATGGATGGTGCCCTTATCATGGTAAAAAATTATTTCAAAGAAAACTCAGCTTCATTGTCACCACAAAGGATCTTGATAATCAGTCCAAATTGAGAGTGTACCAGATTATAGAAAGATTCAAGGCAATGTTGAGTTTCCGATTTATTTTTGAGTAAGTAAACCCAACTACTGCAAGAGAGGTCATCTACAATGGTAAGAAAATAACTAGTACTATCATAGGCAGCAACGGAACAAGGTCCCCACAAATCACAATGGATCATTTCAAAAATGCTAGATGACTTGTGAGAACTGTGAGTGAAGGGTAATCTGTGATGTTTGGCAAGGGGACAAACATAACAGTGTGTTTCATTAGTAGATGAAATATCCTAGATTTCATCAATCAAAAATATCCTAGATTTAGAAATGTGCCCCAAACGGCAATGCCATATATCTGAAACTGTAGAATTACTGATAATAGAAGCAGTAAAGGCAGAATCATGGATATGGTGGACATCAAGGCATTAGGAGAGACTTCAGCCTTCAACAAGTGGTGCAAGCCGTCTTTAATTTCATCCATCCCAATCATGGTCCACGATGAAAGGTACGGAAAAAAAAACAACATTGTGAAAGGAAAATAAGACAACAAAAGAGTGTTTTAGCAATCTTCCTGGCAGAAAGGAGATAAAAGGCAAAAGATGGCACACATAACACATCATGTAAAATGATAGTGCTACTAATTTTGACAGATCCGATTTGTGTGACAAGGACCTTCGTGCCATTTGGAAGCGACACAGAATAAGACACTTCTGCTGTGATAGTGTGGAAGGAGGGGCTACAAATCATGTGATCTGTAGCACCAGTGTCAAGTATCCATAGAATACTGTCTAAAGATGAAGGTTTGTGGATATATGTAGTGAGAGAAGCACTTATACCAGACATTTTGGGCAGGTTGGCTATATTAACTGTAGGAGAAAAGTTGACATTGGAAGGGATAGTGACAGGAGATAAGTCCTTCTGTTACAGAAGTGTAAGAAATTGTTGGTACTGCTCTTTTGTTAACCCCATCCAATCCTCACTTTCAACTGGCTTGTCACTGATAGATTTACCTGATTGTACAACACAAGCATTTGATCCCTTCAACTTATTATGAAGCTTATGACTGGGTGGATACCTGTGAAGCTTATAGTATTTGGTTTCCACATGTATTGGGATTTCTGCATTCCCAGCCTTAAAACAAGTTTCCACAGTATGCCCTTGTGTTTTGCAGTAGGTATAATGAGGTTTATCTCTCTTTGGAGTTTGGACCATTGTAAGTATGACCATAAGACCTTTTAGACAACAAGGCCATAAGATCTGGTGATGAACCACTAGAAACCATTTGATGTAGTTTCCCCTGTGGTTGGATCATGGAGATAACTCGATTCACAGCAGGCAATGAATCAATTAACATAATCTGATCTCTGACAGTAGAGTAATTATCATTCAACCCAACAAGAAATTGAAGTACACAATCCTGTTGATAAACATCCATCATTAATTTAAGTTGGCCACAAGTGCACTCAGGTAATGGACGATACAAATGCCTTTCATCCCAAATATCCTTCAATTTCCCATAGTACATACTCAGAGTCTCCCCCTTGCACGAGACTGGCAAGAGCTTTCTTCAACTGATAAATCTGAGGTCTATTTTGCTGTGAAAGTCGCTCGTGAAGCTCACTCCATAGCTCAAAAGCATCATCAGCAATAGCCATACCAGTTTTGACAGTAGGGCTTACAGAGTTGTACATCCAGGAAACCGCCATGTTGTTGCAATGATCCCAAACTTCAACAAGTAGATCAGTCGGATCTGGATGACGGATCATACCATTCACGATACCAAGCTTATTCTTAGCTGGAAGAGCTCGTTTCATGGCCCTAGACCAGGTAACAAAATTATCAGTGGTGAGTAGCTCAGTAACAAGACTGAGCATAGGATTGTTGCCATTTTCAATCCGATAGGGTTTGGATGGGTCAGAAAAGTTAAAAAACTTGGAAGCGGAAGCAAGTGGATTGGTCTGAGAATTAGTACTCCCGATAGAGGTTTCGTCCGCCATAGTTGACGGTGATAACTTGCTTTGATTCCATGTAAAAAATGATATAGTTCAGAGCAGTTATTGGTGACTATGGAGGAGTGAAGAAGAAGAAAGAGATATTCGAGAGACGTGAGAATTCTCAAATGATTTCTCATTTTTCAGAAATCCATTATTCTTACATTCAAAATCGTATATATGCTATTCCAGAATGCTACTCTTAACAAACTTTGCTACAAAAAGAATCTTGCACCCGCTGTGTATTGTCATCCTTATTCATCTTTGTGAACATCAGATATGAAATGTGTGCCTTCAGCTTCTATATTTTGTTTGACCTTTGATGCATTCTCCAGTATGGACCGGCCTAGCCCGTAGTTAAAAGGGTCTGTCACTGCAAGGAAACTAATCTTGGAAAAGTTTTCTAATCTCGATTCGGCGCTGAAGGAATACTGTGAGGGGTTTGTCTTTTGAAATTTGGTCCAAAGTAGGCCAATTGTACCTGATCCGACCCGCAAATCATCACGTGTAGTGCAAACTGGACACCGCCCTCCGAAGTACACTGCTTCTTTGTATCTCCCTTGACAGCGGTACAGACATGTACAGTAATTGTTGGCAGTTGGTTTTGTGATAAAACTAATAAGGAACAATATAAGTGCTTGGCTGACCCCACCTAGTGTGAAATGGCCTTGTTGTTGTTGATTGCGGTAGGTTATTAGATCTTTTGACCTTCTAACTTCATGTTTGGGATGATAAGGGAAAGCAAGCAACAGGGAACATCAGAATAAAATGAAAAAAAGGTACTTGCTTGAAGCTATGCAGAAAAAAAGAAATACTGGTTCATATTGATTTTTGAGTCTAATTATTCCATACTTAGATCAAGAATCATGCTCTTGTTTTCTGTAGCTTGGACTGCATAGCGTAGGAGGTAAAATGACATGTTATGGATACTTAAGTTGGATTAAATTTGCCTGGATCTAAAAATTACTTTGTTATGTTTGTGTTTGCTGGGAGTGAGAACAGGTTTATCTCTTGGAGTTTTTCAATAGCTTTTCATAATGTAAGCCAAACGAACTGCTGTCCCTGCCATGATCAACATTGATTATGCAATGCTATTGTGTGCTGAGATGCTATTAATCATTTTTTTGCAGTAAGCGGGGGAGAGAGTTCGACGAACAACATTTAAAAGCGAACTGCTGCTGGCATTTGTTGACAAAATGAGTTTTAGCTTGTGTCCATCTTCTTTAGAGAATCTATATCCTTATAATAAAGGCGCAAGCTGTGCCAGAATGAACCTTATGTTTCCGAGATTTATCATTAACTTTGGTAAAAAGGATGGCATGCCAATCATGCGTAATGTGGCTTTGTCTGGCCATTTGGTCCCTGAACACTTGGAAAGATCCGTCATAGGAAAGAACAAGCTGGAGGAAGTCAACCAGAGTGTGGAATATGTCAGGACTCTGTTGATAGACAATTATGACAGTTACACGTACAACATTTACCAATCATTAGCTGTTGTCAATGGAGGTAATTTTCTTTATGATGGTTAGTTGTAACCTTATGAGATCCATTGATCTTCTGCTGTGATAGCTGATGCTATTTTTTTTAATCTTCTTGTTATGGTGTTCGTGTTCTCCCCCTATTGCTCATTATCTTGCATTTGTAAACTTTGTGGACTTATGAACTCTATTTCAATCATTAGGATCAACCTGGCTTTTGGTTAGCCATCATTGGATTAGTAATTTGTCCTCTGTTCGATGGAAGATGCAACTAATCTCCCGTATAGAGAAAAACTATACTTCAAAGAACAAGATTTGACTACTGATTTTTTTCGTCACATCCATCCTGATTTTGTTTCATTTCTTAGTCCGTTAAAATGAGCGTGTCATGCTGAATCGAGAAGCTGTTGCTTTTTACTTTCTTGACATCTTTTCCTTGCCTGGATCAATGTATCAGGGCCTCCTTTTGTGGTTCGCAATGATGAATGGACATGGGAAAAAGCTTACTATTACTTATATGAAGAAAAAGCCTTTGATAACATTGTCATATCTCCTGGACCTGGTTCTCCGGTACGCCCGGCTGATATAGGTTTGGATTGTTAACTTCTCTCTGCCTCTCCCTGAATGTGTGGGTGTCCTGGTGTGTTTGACTGCTCCTTTATTTTTCGGTGCCCGCTGTCTTCATTTTTCTGTATCTGTGTTGTTGTTGTTGTTGTTGTTGTCCGTGTAGGTCCAAATTGAACTATGGCCTTAAAGGTAACTTTTCCAGCATTTTTTCTGTCTTGGCATTCCAGACTCCTGCACTCTTAACTACCTATATATAGTCTGATTTGGCGTAGGATGAGTAAAATGGCAACACATCCAGCATTTACGATGTTTATTTCATGATGTGGAGCTGTTAAGAAGTTTAGAAGGGCATTGGGTAGATTGTTTTATATACACTTTGTATGGTGCAGCATTCTGCCTATTTGCTGATCTATAACACTGGATTATCTTGACTTGGATAGAAATCGGGAATTGACTATTAGTTGTTATATTGAGTTTGGTTTTGGCATTTGCTCAACTTTTATACTTGCTGATGCTGACTCCCTGATTTGCAGGATTATGTCTTTCTTTGCTGCATAAATGCCACGATATACCAATTTTGGGTGTTTGCCTAGGTCATCAGGTACTTATATTTCTAAAATGCTCCTTATCGCTGCTCACTTTCTACTCTCCTCCTTTGGGTTCTATGCTGGTATTCAAGTCTTTATTTTTTCCATTGTGTGATGACCTAGGATTGCTTGTTAGACTTAGAAAAAGCACACCATCTCTCCCAGTGTGTGGTAAATATATCAATTTATAAGTCAATGGGAGGGATCCACGATATATTATTAAAAGTCATCTCCTCTTTGCTTTTGCTGGCAATATTTGCTTAAGTTACGGAACTTGATCTCGCAATGCAGGTTGGTTTGCAACAAAAACTGCACGTTGGTGGAGGTCTTCTTCTAACTTATGTTCTTCGGAATATTTTAGACAGGGAAACAAAAGGAAAAATCGTCCAGTGATTTTGGGTTGGATTTACTTTCTTAAAATCTTACAATGTAGGACTTTGACATAGCATTCCATTCTAGACTGCTTTGCCTGCACCATTTCTTGGATTTAGCCAAAAAGGTTCCAAACGTTTTGTTAACGTATAAAACCATTTCCTGACCTCTTACTATAAGCTTGAGCTTTTTGTAGAGCTGGTACACGTTTAGATATTTCTCTAAGTATGTGGCAATCTCGTTGCATTTGATCTTTTTGACAATTGGCCATCGACTATCGATTATGAGCCATGGAACCTGTTTGACATTAATTATGGGTTTCTATGTTAAGCTTGAATACTAGCCACGATCAATCTGAATGAATCCTGATCACATGTACTCGTGTTTTGGTGACTAAAATTTTTGAAGGACTTGTTAATAGGGAAAACAAGAAAGCTTAACTAAGTCTGCCCACTGATTTGTTAATCAATCCAAATTTGAAGGAAAATGATAATGTGGATCCGATCCGGTTTAATTGGTTATCTGGATTTTGGATAACTGGATTAGAAATTTAGACAGACCGGTTTCTAGATTATCCGATCCAGTTCAAATTACAAATAATTTTTTACGATGTAATAAAAAGCAACTCTTAAATATTTTGGATATTTAAGAATATCTTTATCCAAGATTTTCATTTGAATATTGAAAAATAATTAGAAGGTTATATTACATATTATCTTAAAAGAAAAAAATGATGTGTTTTATGAATATGTAAACCTGATCAGTAAGCGGAAACCGATCCGAATCCGAATTTTCATATAATTTGTGATCCGAATCCGAAAAAATCTGGGCAGTTATCTGAATTTCCAAATTGAATTTCAGATCATTTCGGTTCGGTTATCGGTTTTCAGATTTTATGACCACCCCTAAGTTTAAGCTTTATAGATAAGCTGCTAATCTAACTTTCCTCAGCTTTTTGAAGTGTATTTTGGATGCATTTTTCTTCCAGAAGGCTTTTGGCTGATGGATAACATGTTACCGTTCACAATCTCTTTTCTTGGTGACTGGGACTGCTCGAAGGAAGTTGCCATTTTGATTCTTGTGCGATTGAGTAGATTTCTTAGTTTCTAATTCCTTTTCTCATTTTCAATGCATAAAAATTTGAATGATATGAACTTTATTTGAAACGATTAGTTATATAATGAAGTGCACAAACACATGATATTGTCCAATGTTTTCCCCAAGCT
Organism: Dionaea muscipula; assembly: GCA_028571145.1. NCBI lineage: Eukaryota > Viridiplantae > Streptophyta > Magnoliopsida > Caryophyllales > Droseraceae > Dionaea > Dionaea muscipula. The sequence goes on from JAOWBR010231585.1 coordinate 8,505, forward strand.
AAATATACCTCATGGAACATCCAATCCAAATTTACCTCACGAGTCAAATCACCCATACAGAAAATCCTCAGGTTTTGCCTTTTGGCTGATGCTATCCTATGAGATCTTTTCATGAATATGTTAGTTGTTGAAAAATCATTCCCTAGGCCTCTTAGGTTAAGCTTGAGCTTTTGGTAGAGTTGGTTTCTTAACATTAGTGAATGCACTTAAATAATAATAAAGTGTGATATATTCATTTGTTGTTGATCTATGTGAAGTGGCAGATCGTTTGGCTGTCTATCTCTGGTTCTTCTGTTTGTTTTTTGAACTCAGTTAAAAATGGTTTTTAACTCTCTGATTACCTGCTTGTCCTTTAAAAGAGAAAGTGAAAGAGTTGAGTACTACAATCACCACATATTTAGGCAGTGTAGTAAAAGCGTGTCAAAGTTTGAATGTCCTTCACTTTCATCTTATGTGCAATAGTTGTTTGTTTGTACTTTGTGGGAAGAAGTTATGCTCATTCTTTTGGTTTATCATAATATTCTGGGCTTCTTTTGATCATGACATCAAGTGCTGGTTGTGAATACAAGAGCTACTTGCTATGAACTAATGTGTCAAAGCTTTTTACAGATTATTAGCTATAGGTTCAAGCTATATAACTAATGTGATCTGGAAACATTTGCACCTACTTGCTATGAACCCGCAGCATCATGTAAATGACTAATGCTAATTAGGTTTCATTTTAACATACTTTGGAGGACAAACCTTTGGAATGTTCCATTATAATGCTGAGCCATCATTTGTGGGACCAACATGTAGTTTGGATAAGCTTGTTACACTTCAAAGTTTAACCTCGATAAATTAATATTCGATAAATTGATAACCTCCATTGATACTTTTGGCCAGACCCGACAAGTACGTGGTAAACTACAATTAATAACCTCGATTAATTAATGATTTTCATGGTGCTAATGCCCCCCCCCCTCCCCCCGACAACGACAAAAAAAAGCACCCTTGCATTTCTCAGCATGTCCTGGTTGCACTTCACTTCTTCTCTTTAAAGTTTGCAATTACTGATTTTACAGGCTTTGGGATATGTTCATGGTGCTGAAATTGTACTTGCATCTGAACCAATACATGGGCTTTTGAGGTATATTTACTTTACATTTCCCAGTTCTAATAGGTAGACAGTCTCTCAGACTCTTGTATTATGAATCTGTTCTTGGGCTTGATCTATAATTGGTTATTATTTTTCATTTTCCAGAATTGAAAATGGCATCATAGTTGAATGGGAATTATTGTCGATTACTCCCGTTTTTAAGGAAAAGATTGCCCGAATTATTTTTTTCTCACTTCATTTTATGGTGTCTCTTGTAGTGAAATTGAGCACAGTGGTTGCAGATTATTCAAGAACATCCCTTCAGGCAGAAATTCTGGGTTTGAGGTGAGCCACCCATCAGATAATGCATGTGCTGATGCATTCAGATGCTTCTGCTTTGTAACATCTACTGTTATGTTTACACTTCAAAGAATAAGAAAAATCTAGATTGCAATATTTCAAGCTTCTTGTGCTTTTGTAGAACTAGATTGTCTGCATGGATTACGAACATGCTTGGTGTGACAAGTAGCAATGACACATTGTGAAGGTTAATTTCCATAATAATTATTTTCCAACCAAAGTTTGAGATAATCATGCGGGTCTTGATCTGGTTGACTGGCAACTGCATGTTTCAAATTCTGGACAGTATTTTTTATGTCTGTCAACGGAATTGCAATTGCCATGACTAATTGCAGGTTGTTCGATATCATTCCCTTGTTATAGATGAAGACACACTGCCAAGTGAACTTGTTCCCATAGCATGGACCTCTACACGTGATGTACTTCCCTTCCGTCATAAGGCTGACAAGGATGTCAACCATGGTAGCCAGAATGGTGAGGCTTCCTGGTTTTCTTGCCATGCTAATGGCTCATTGACTGGCAAAGTTCTCATGGGCGTAATGCACTCTACCCGGCCACATTATGGCCTGCAGGTTCTTTTAACTTGCCTTTGATGCCAATTGTTCTGCTGCTTTGTTTGATCATGTCTGATTTCCTGCTTTTGTCTCCAGTTTCACCCTGAGAGTGTAGCAACTAGTCACGGGAGGCAGATATTTGAAAACTTCAGGGACCTAACTGTTGATTATTGGCAAGCATCATCCTCCGCGAAGCATTGTCATGGTAATTGGAAATCATTGAGCAAATGTTTTGACATCTATAATCTGGCATCTCAATTTGTTATTATGATACTTCATCTCAGTAGAGTTTGTTTAGCACGCATGCAGATGCCATATGCAGATAAGAATCTCAGATCTCTTCGAGCTGGACCATTGGCAGAAAAGAAGGGGAGTTACCATTGTAATGGGTATGTGGTCAATACTCCCATGAGTGGCAAAGCTGTTAGAAATCTCAGATTGAAGTGGAGGAAACTTAATTGCCTGGCCAGTCAAGTTGGGGGTTCTACTAATATATTTAATGAGCTTTACGGAGAATGCAACGCTCAGGACACCTTTTGGTTAGACAGCTCTACAATCGAAAAGGTTGTTGCTTATCTGTCTTTTTCAAGTTCAAGATCTGTTTGTCCTTTCCCCTCTTTTTGCTAGTCTGAAAACTTGATCATTGTGAAAAGTAAAGATACCATAAAGCGTTTACAGTACCTGTTTCTGGATAAAAGGGAAAAAAGTGGATCTTTTAACGTGTCTGGACTCTGAACCCAAAAAAGGATCTTTTACCGTGTCTGAACCCAAAAAGGGATCTTTTACCATGAAGATTAATATTTCTGTCTTTCCTGATAAATGAAAGAAAGTATCTGCCACTATTTCCATAATAATTGTTTTGATTATCTGTAGCAGGGAAGGGCTCGATTTTCAATTATGGGAGGAAGAGGTGGATCACTTTGGAAGCAAATTACCTTCAAACTATCTCATTCAAGGTTTCATTCATTTTGGTGTTCCACCTTCCTTTAGTAATGTGAATTCTGTTTCTTTCTCATAAGATTTTCCATTTGGAATGAATCTGTGATGATTGATCAGAAATTGTATTTTTCTATTGGAAGTGAAATCACATTGAATAAAAATCACAGAAAAAAACTAAGATTGCTATTAACTTAGTTGCTAATGTAACTACTATCTTTCTATATAGACTATGTTGATCCTTAGCAGTATTCTCAGTGTGACTGTAGGGTGGCTGTGGAAGTGGAAGTATGATATTTTGGAACTAGGTCCAGCAGGCCAAGAGTGTTATCCAATTGCAGGGACTTTATGGAAATAGCATTATTAGGTTGTCCGTTTACTATTTCTGAAATTTTAAATGGTTCAAGTGTAATTGTTCAAATGTGGTAGTGGGTATGCAATGCCATACTTCTTGGAAATGGAAGTGTGATATCGTGCAACTAGTTCCTGGGATGTATTTTGATTGCGGTGACTTCATACAAATATAGAATAAACATAATACCTTCTAATTTGCGGGCGAGCTTTGGTGCAATGGTAAGTTGCTCCCATGGTGCCCTATTGGCCACAAGTTCGAGGCGTGGAAACAGTCTCCTTGCAGAAATGCAAGAGTAATGATGTATATATGTGCACACCCTAATCTATCCCCACACTACCAGGGGAGTGCTTGTGCACCGGGGAACACCTTTGTTTTTTTTAATTAGGATTACCTTCTAGTTTCACTACCATCGGAAAATGGTTGATGTGTGATGTAATGCAACTTGTTCCTATAATGTTCTCCAATTGCAGGAACTTAGCATAGCTATGCAACAAGACGATATTAGCTTCTGACTTTATTGTGATATGAAAATGATAGAAACTTGATGCTTGGGTGTGTCCCTTGTATTCTTTGTAAAACTTTTTGATACAATTGAGCTTTTAATCACCTAGTTCTATCAGGCCTTGTATGGAAGAAATGACTCGATTTGTAGCATTGTTAGATGATTCGCTGTATGCTGTGGCTGTCTTACATATCATCACTCTTTTACAGTGATAAAACCTTCAAGGATGGAGGCCTTCTATCTATCGAGGATGCTCAAGGCTTGACCACCAATGAATATCTGGAAAGTGGTTTCTTCGATTTTTTGGATAAGGTACTTAATGATGGTGCTTTGGTTTTTACTTTCTTTTTATTGCATCCCTGCAAACGCTAAGTTGTTACTGCAATAGAGTGAAGATGCACCTTATTTAGCTGTATCTCACTTTGCAAAGTTAAGTCCTCCTCTAACCTTGTAGTGGTCTGGTATCCTATCTAGCTACTTTCTCCTCTCATCTCTTTACTTCATTTTTATCCCTTTTTTTTTTCTTTGCCTGTGCAGTTTGTTATTTGAAGGAATTATTTCCACTAGGGTCCCCTCTAAGGAAATAAAGTCTTGTTTCTAATCTGACCCATTTAAACTAATGCCAAGGTATACTAACTATTAAGCTTTCTTTTATTGAATATGTGTTCTATTATATCTTTTTTCATCAAGTCCGTGTTTAAAATCCGAATTTCCGATTTTTATGAAATAAGAAAAAAATCATAAAAATATTAAAGGTATTCGGAGGATGTTTTGAATTTCTTTGAGCTTGCTAATGCAACACAATTCTTTAGGTAAAATAATTCAAGATCATAAGGGCATCCACAATAGAGTCTATAAAGCACTCCATAATACCAGTCTATAAAATATTATGGAATGATGGTGTAAAAATATACTCTGTAGATTTAGATGATTGAGTTAATGAGAAGTCCATATCTTTCCTCATTGACAAGAGAGTATAAATATTACAAGGGTCAAATACCTAAACTATCCTTAATAAATTAAACTCATAACACACAACTCACAACACTCTCTTTTAAGTTGGAGCATAAATATTGATCATGTCCAACTTGTTACAAATAAATTCAACTCGACTTCCTACTAAAGATTTAGTGAGAATATCAGCAATTTGATCAGTAGTCTTCACATATTTCAATGCAATATCACCTCCTTGGAGCTTGTCTCGTACGAAATGGTAATCAACTTCAATGTGTTTTGTCCTCTTATAAAATACTGGGTTTGAAGCAATATGGATGGCGGACAAACTATCACACCATAGCTGAGTGGGTCGAGGAGTTGGATAATGTAACTTATCAAGTAACTGTCGAAGAAAGGTGACATCACTAGTCAAATGTGCAAGGGCACGGTACTTTGATTCCGCGCTGAAGCGGGCAATGACCGGCTACTTCTTACTCTTCTATGAGACTAGGTTTCCACCCATAAACACACAGTAGCCAGTCATGGATTTCCTATCAAAAGATGAACCAACCCAATCAGCATCAGAAAATCCCTCTATCCGACGATGCTCATGATCACTATATAGCAGGCCTCGACTGGGATGTCCCTTGATATATCTGAGTGTGCAATGCAGTTTCCCAATGAGGAGCTCGAGGATTAGACATAAACTAACTAACAACACTTACAGAAAATGCAATATCTGGACGGGTGATGGAAAGATAATCTAGCTTACCCATCAATCGCCTATATCTATCTGGATCATCACATGTCTCACCTTCTTCAGGTGCAAGCTTCATTCCAGGAAGTATAGGAGTATCACTCGGCTTCACGCCCATCATACCAGTGTCTCGGAGCAAATCAAGATCATATTTGCATTGAAATAAGAAAATCCCGCGCTTGCAACGAGCTATCTCGATGCCAAGAAAATACTTTAACTCTCCAAGATCTTTGGTCTGAAACTGTGTCTGCAAAAAGGTCTTCAAAGTTGCAATCCCTACATTATCGTCATCGGTGATCACAATGTCATCCACATAGACAATCAGAAGGATATACCCATTATCAGAGTGTCGAAAGAAAACTGAGTGATCCTTTGTCGACTTTCGTAAACCAAATTTCAACACAACTGAACTAAATCTCCCAAACCAAGCTCTGGGAGACTGTTTCAAGCCATACAAAGATTTTTTCAACTTACAAACATAGCCAGACTCTCCCTGAGCAACAAACGTAGGAGGTTGCTCAACATATACCTCCTCCTGCAAAGCACCATGAAGGAAGGTATTCTTCACATCCAGCTGATGCAAAGGCCAATGGGACGAAGTTGCAAGAGAAATCAGAAGACGAACAGAGGCCATCTTGGCCACAGGAGAGAATGTGTCGGTGTAATCAACACCATAAACCTGAGCGTATTCTTTGGCCACCAACTAGGCAACCGAGCCATCAGGATTTACCTTCACATCGAAAACCCACTTGCAGCCAATAGCCTTCTTCTCGAGAGGCAAGGGAACAAGATCCCAAGTCTAATTAGCCTTAAGGGTTTCCATCTCCTCACACATGGCCCGTTGTCATCTCGGGGAAGAAAGGGCTTCGGATAAAGATCGAGGAACAAAAATAGAATCCAAAGCAGAGACAAATGCCTGTAATGAGGTAGAGACTCCAGTATAAGAAAGATGAGCAGATATAGGATATGTAGCACAACTACGCTTATTCTTCCGCAGGGCAATCAGAAGATCCAAATCAGAATGAGAAGAAGATGAAGGGGCCGATGGAGACGAAGCCATAACAGGAGATAAGGAAGGAGGACCGGGAACAACCGGCGAAGAATCCAAACCAGGAGTAGCCGGTGTAGAAGCAACAATAGGAGGAGAAACATACTCATCTAGACGGGCCACCGGATCAAGGACCTGACAAGAGCGATGGGTATAAACCCGAAGAGGAGGGGCGGGTGGAGAGGGTAGAACAGGGGGAGATGACGATAGAATCAGATGCAACTCATAGACGGGATCATCGTCAGCCATAGAAGAAGAGGAATCAGATGGAGACCTAAGTGAGGGTGAAGAAGAGCTGAACGGAGTAATCTCTTCGAAGACCACATCAGCAGAGATACATAATCGTCCCAACTCAGGAGAGTAGCATCGATACTCTTTCTGTGTACGAGAATATCCCAAAAAGATACACTTCAAGGACTTGGGATCCAACTTTGTGAGATGGGGTCGGATATCCTAAACATAACATACACAACCAAAAATACGAAGGGGCAGAGGATGGAGTGGCTAGCCAGGAAATAGCACACTAAAAGGTACCTCCCCCTGAAGTATGGACGAGAGCATCCGATTGATCAAATATGCGGCAGTTAACATTGCCTCAGTCCAGAACAATTTCGGCACATCCATCTAAAATATGAGAATCTAAGTTACCTCTAATAAGTGACGATTCTTCCGCTCCGCAACCTCATTCTGATGAGTGGTATCAGGACAAGAAGACTGATGAATAATGACATGCTGAGTTATAAGTCATAAACTGAGAGGAGTACTCACAGGCATTATCACTCCGGAGCATACGAACGGGGACAGAAAATTGGGTATGAATCTCAGTACAAAAGGCAGAGAAGATAGAAAACAACTCACCCTGAGACCGTAACAAATATAACCAAGTCACACGGGAATAATCATCCACGAAGGTAACAAAATAGCGGAAGCCGGAACGAAATTAAACTGGACATGGTCCCAAATATCAGAATGAACCAACTTAAAGGGAGAAGACGCCCGTGTCTGAGGTAGATATGTGGCTCGATGATGCTTGGCAAACTGGCATGACTCACAGAATAATTGGGTCACTGATCGAGCCTCAGGGCACAATCGCTTGAGGCTGGAAAGAGACGGATGACCAAGATGATTGTGAAGATCAATAATAGTGGAGGAAACCCCAGAACAAGCCATATTGGAGGAATCAGTGTCCAAAATATAAAGCCCGCCGGAAGTAAGACAACCTCTACCAAGAAGTTTCCCTATTAGGAGGTCCTGAATCTCACACGAACTATCACAGAAAATAACACGGCAGCGATGAGTCCAAGTCAATGCACTGACAGATAATAAATTCAAAGGAAGGTCAGGTAAATAGAGGACTGAAGAGATGGTCAGGGTAGGGGTAAGGGAAACTGTCTCCACTCTTCGAACCGATACATAAGAGCCATCGGCAACACGAACGTCAGGAAAGGATGAGGTAGAAGAGTAGTTACACAATGAACGTAGAACCAGTCATATGATCAGATGCCCTAGAATCAATAATCCAGCTGCGAGGAGAAACAGACCAATATGCGTCAGACTGAACCGACTGAGCATTGGTGGCCAATGAGGAAGCCTGCCAAAAACTATCCATCGCACAGGGAACGACACACCCAGGAACCAATCACCACGAATAGATCAATCCAATCACGAGCATGATAGAATTATCAATCAAACTAGCAACCAACTGGTAAATTGAAGGGCCAATGATAGGAAATGCAACGAACAACAGGAGCCCCAGAATAATCCAGTAGAGAATGATGAGCAGCAACAAGGACTTCAAGAAACCATTCACAAGAGAAAAAGAAGCCAATGGCAGATACAAGCAAAAAGGAAAGGAGGAAAATAACGAGTACAAGAAGCAAAACACACGAAAATAGAGGGCAAAGGCGATCGTTGTAGGAGGGAAAAGCATCCAGCAGGTGGAGAGAAAGAATCTGCCATGGGGAGGTTGCCGGCGGCGGCGGCGCGTGGGCCAGGCGGTGGCGCGTGGGAGTCATGCGCCGACGACTGGGTGGCGCGTGCGAGCGCGTGCGGCGGTAGGTCGGCGAGCGGTTCAAACGGATTGTAGATCGGAAGATGCTCTATCATCCTACAACGTCAAATCATGGA
>JAOWBR010231696.1:0-17153 GCA_028571145.1 Dionaea muscipula
ACTGTATAATTTGAGAAAAGATGCAGCAACTTGTCCAGAGCCTCCGGATAAAATTTTCTGGCAAATAGATAACAGGGACGCCTCTGTCCATTCCACGTGCAAGGTTGGAGCATCACAGACCTCTGCAACATAACATCAAGCCAGTTCCTTTTAATGTTCTCCAGGCAATATAATGAAACCATCTCTTAATCTTGTAGCCAAAAACACCACCAAGTTTCCTCACCAATGTGCCAATACATATAAGAAATTAGAAGCATATGGTTCTTCCCTCTTTGACATAGAAGACCATTCCGATAAATATATTTTATTGGTCTTCTACTATAAGATTAACCTTAGAATTGATTTCTTAACTGATATTAAAGCAGACATGATCATATATCATAAGTTTGAATCATGTGAACGCAATTCTCATTTGTTCAACACTTGGTATGACGAGGGAAGGTGTTCACGCTTCAACCCAAAGAGACATTCATATTGAAAAGCGTGTTAAATATATTTCATAGGTCTTCTACCATAAGATTGACCTTCTGATAAAGTTGGTTTCTTAACACATTCAAATGTTCCATGGGAATTGGGACAGATCTATCAAGCTCGTGCATTGCAATAGCCAACTACGTGCCACGGGGCTATAACTAATATAAAAATATTATGTGGTTGTGAATTGAAATTCAACCAACAAATTGTTATAGACTAATTGTTATATCCTAATTACTGACAACTAATAATTAGAGAAATGAATGCAATATGAGGGAAGGGGAAAAAAGGTTACAACCAACTAATGGTTACAAGCAATGCCGAACATATGGAAAAAAAAAATGGTTACATAAAAATAAATACAAATTCATCAAGAACTAATGCAATATAGGGTGGCCATGGTTACTAACTAATCTCTATTCATTATTGAAAAATCATTAATCATTGAAATGACATCAAAACGATTATATAATAATGAAATCAAAGTAAGAAAGAGATATCTGGAAGTTCATATACATGGTTTCCTGTAGTTTACCATTCAGCTTATTTATATCTGTGTCTACATCAAGTTAAAAAATAATATAAAAAAATTCTGGTAAAATTACCCTTTACTTTTCCGAAATCTCTCAATTTATTCTTTGCCTCTTTGCGTTCTAATTAAAATTTCCCCAATATGACAATCATATAAACATAGGATATTGCTAAAGGATGACAACCATACCTTTTGCTTAGTTTTCTTTTTTCAGTTCATGTGAACAATTTCTGGATCTTTCTTTCAACTACTTGAAATACTGGTGGAGAAAAAAAGGTAGATAAACCTTAAATCAGGTAAGCCATTTAATCTTAAGGAAATTAATCCAATAGGTTTATGTTACAAGCAAAGTTAAGGACCTTTATATGGAAGTAGCTATTGAAGTTTCATACCTCATACTATTAGTGATATCCTACAAGTATTTAGGTACATAGGATGCAGTAGTTGAAGTTAAATCCTCACTAATGTGTACCTTATGTTACAGTCTGCTAATTACATTGGATTAGCAAACTATGTCTAAGTTTAAATAATGGTACTTATAGCTCAAGGAGTATCCAACCCAATACACGTCGCCTCTTACAATGTTGCAAGTGAATTAGCATATATGATAATTTTTTAGCAAGGATTTCATAAACAAGTGCACGAAGACTGGTACCAAGAAAAAGTACTATATGAGTTTCTTCTTCCAAGAGTGGAAACAGGGGTGTCCCTGAACCTTCTGTTAATTGGTCCATGTTTTGCATGCGTAAAACTAGGTAGTAGGTAGGGCCACTTGTTTTCTTCTTAATCTTGACTTTCCATATTTCATGTGATGATGTGGATTAATTAGAGGGTGACTGTTGAAAAAGGAATGTTGCTAGCATTCCTCTTACTTGACAGAAATTAAGCTTGATCTGTTTTCTCCAGAAGAATGGTAGATTTAAGCAACTCAAAAAAATGCACTTCAATGTGGTTGAATCCTTTCATCAAAGGTTTCGAGGAACAGAAGCTTTACCTTCTCATCACTCGTCACATGCAAGCTCTCATCAATGGACTGAAAATGAGGAAACATTCAATCAACCACAAACGTCATTCGATTCATGAAAAATAATTTTCTATGTATGTTGCATAATGCAAATAAATATGACTATATGTTGAAAAGACAACCATACACTGATATTTTTCAGCAGCTCATAAATGACATCTTGCGCTCTGTAAGACTTGGGGTGCCACTTTCCCTCAGACCAATCGACATGTGTCACTGACCAATTTGCAATTCCCCATGGATCAGTCATCTGAAGATGGCATTTGACGTTAAAGGATGGATAGAATTATGGATCTTGCAATTGAACCCAATTCATTTTGAAAGGACATATATTACGTGGAAAAATGTTGGGAGATAATGTTCATCAGCATAGCAGTTCTTCCCATGCTCCATACCTGGCTGTGAAAGACAAAGAAGAAACATCAGAAGAAAGAAATTAGAGTTGAAGAGATCCGTAACTCAGTTATAGAACAAAACATCTAGGGACAAGCAAAATAAAATTGGAAAGAAATTTAGCTGGCGCACACTTGCTGCACAGAAGTCCAAGAACTGCTAATGCTTATGTGCATGCATGTGTATCGCTGCTAATAGTGTTGTTCAGCACATTAATTGTGCAACAACTTAAGCATACAAATGTTTCGAAATTACCCATATCTTAAACCTAGAGTATAATTGTGTCTCTCTATAGAAATAAGGGGGATGTGCAAGAGTATACATATTATCGCGGTATTAAACTTATGAACAACACTATGAAATTATGGGAGAAGATGATTGAGCAGAGATTGAAAAAGATGATATTCTCAGTGAATCAGTTTGGGTTTATGTTAGGGCATTCTACTATAGAGACCACTCACCTGATGTGTGGTATAGTGGCGAAGTTTAAGGAGAAGATGACGGACCTTCACTTGATCTTCATTGACCTTGAGAAAGCGTACGATAGGGTAGAAGTAGTTTGGTGGGTATTATAGAGGGAAGACGTGAATAAAAAAAAAATATATTGATATCATTAAAGATATGTATGCAGAGGTAATAACCTGTGTCCAGACGATCGAAGGGCTCACTAGTGACTTTCCGATTACAGTTAATGTGCACTAGGGGTCAACATTGAGCCCGTATTTATTTGTGTTGATCCTTGATGAGCTCATGTTGGATGTGAAAAGAAGAAGTATCTTAGTGTATGCTTTTTACGGATGACATTGTTCTAATTTAAAGAAGGCGTTGAAGGTAAGCTGAGGTGGTGTACAATGGCCTTGAAGGCTAGAGGACTCCAAATTAATAGGAGTAAAACGAAATATATAAGGTGTGTATTTGGGGGTGAGGAGCAGGGTGCCCCAAGAGTGACAATGGATGGATGAGATGTTCATAGAACGAATAAGTTTAAGTACTTATGAACTCTTATACAAGCTGATGGAGAGATTAAAGGATTAATACGAGTTGACGGAAATAAAGAGTCGCCTTGGGTGTTCTGTGTGACAAAAGAATGTCATTAAAGTTGAAAGATAAATTTATCGGACTGCGATTAGATCCACTTTGTTGTATGAGATTTGGCCGATTAAAAAAAGTCACGTATAACTGTGGTGATGATAAAAATGTGTATGTTGCGATGGATGCACGATGTTACTCGAAGGGAAAAAAACAAAAATGAGAAGATCCATAAGCAGATCGGGATGGCACCGGTGGTTTATAAGATGTAAGAAGACCGCCTATGTTGGGCGGAGCACATATAGCGAAGACTAACAAATATGTCTTTTAGGAGAGAGAGTGGAGTTCACTGTGTTACTGTGCTGGAAGATAGAAGAAGCAAAGGACGACCAAGAAAGACGTAGAATGAAATAATTCATACGAACCTTGCCATGTTATAACTTCCACAACGGATGCCTTACATTGAACGGATTAAAAAATACGAATACAGGTGGCCGACCCCAACTAGTAGGGAACGACCATGATGACGTAGTCAGTAGTTAGTGATGTGTTTTATTTACTACCTTACATCGTCATACATTGTTTGTTATACATTATTACATATTTGCTATATAGTGATATATATTGTTAGATATTATTTTTTATAGTTCAAACCTAATCCATAAATTATATTAGAGCAATCCATATTAGACAGCCGACATACTTATCGAGATCTTTTGTGCATATATCCTAACAAATACATGTGGTCGACCCTACCTAATGGGATGTGATTAGGAGGATGATAATGATGATGATATTGTTGTTCAACTTGTGAGCGACTGAGGATAATTAAGGGCAGCCTACTCATGAAGGTCGTGACAGGGTTTGATTCGGGCATACGTGCATAGCCTTACCTCTGCATTTGTGGAGGGGCTGTAGATACCTAAAGGTGAATCTTGATTATTCTAGACCTCAATCCTTCCCCATTCACCACCCTGCAGGCAGGGGATGGTCATTTGGGATAATCCAATATGACTCGAGGTATAAATAGAAATATACATAAAATGGGAATGCATAAAATGGGATTCCATACTGCTCAAATTTTGAAATTACAAAAATGGTGTCATCAGTAGCATGTAAATGACCATAAGTATGAAACTTCAGCAGCACTTTCTGCAACAGAGAAAAGGCAGGTTTGGGTTAATGCGAGTAAGCTAGAAGCTCAGCTGAATAAGGGTTTTCCATAAAGTCAATTCTAATCACCCAACAAATCCTTCAAAGTACAAAGTTTTAGCAATCAACTAATGGATGACAAGTACCTACTTTCATTGCCTGACTGCATCTGCTATTACCCCCGTCTCTAATGCTACCTAAAAATGGATCTAACTTGACCTCCGACTTCCCTCTACCTAAGTTGCTGAAGCATAGCAAGTTCAGAATCAGCAATCAAGATCTGCAATTTTTTTTCCAAAATGGTAATCTTCATTAAGCACTATCAAGATTTACAATGCTGTCTTAAGAAGAGTATACCAGCCTATACACTTCTAGCAGAAAACTCTAATACTCTCCTTACTAAATCTCCTGGGGCTTATGGCATTTCTGACAATATCCTACTATTCCTGTCTCCACAATTCATAGGCAACCGTCACATGCATTCTCCTCTTTGAACAAACTCCGTTTATGTTCCCAGCAACTACCTTCAAATACCAGCATTGCCACGCTTCCCATGCTAAAGGACCGCACTTCAACTTCAGAAATCGAACAACTTGTTGAACAACCATCTGAGAGAACTCATATAGAGAGAATAAGTGATCTCTAATTTCCACATAGGAACTCCATAAAACACATAAATCCTCTCCAATAAAACCTTTCCTACACAACCAATCTTTACCCTCAATCTAATTTTTGTTGCCAGTAAAACAATGAAACCATATCTAATAACTATCACGTTCTTCCAAACCAACTTCCACCAAGGGACAGCAGCAGAGGTAGGTACCAGAGTTTTATAACAAGAGTTGACAGTAAAATTTCCATGAACCTCACTTTTTCGAAGCGCCCTTCCATTACACAAGACCACCTGATTCCAAAGAATATCTCTGATTGTCAGCAATGAAGACCAGACCCATGAAGAAGATCTCCACTATGGAATAGTCCAAATATCAAACCCCTTAAAATAATACTCATTAATCCATTTTACCCATGATCTATCAGATTTCTTTTCAATAGCCTAGAGGCCGTAGACTCCCTCAAACAATATGGCCCTATTCCATGATTTTAGATTTATAATACCCAGCCCCCCACCCCCCACCCCCACTTTGGCTGACACACTTCGTCCCATGCCACAAGAGCCTTATGCCTTTAAAAGCCTAGGCCTGACCATAGGAAACCCCTACACATACAGAGTTTCATCCATAGTAGCAATGGGAATACAAAAAATTGAGCCCAGTAGACTTGTAAACTTATCAGCACCGATTTCACCAGCTGAAGTCTACCAGCATAAGACAACCACCTAGAATCCCAACTAGTAATCCTCTTGAAAATTTTATCAACTAGGGGCTGAAGTCGTTGCAAGTGCAATCTCTTAGCAGACAAGGATACATCCCAGTGATACCCAAAAGCATGGATCCTTGTAGCAGAAAACCTCCCATTAATTTGAACATCCCCTTTTGCCCATAGCAAAGGGCATGAAGCGCACACTTCATTCCATGTTTAGTAACAAGGACAATTTACAGCCTGGGGGATGAGCTCTTTGTGGATACGACCAGAAACTTTTGGGTGTCATGTCAGGCCCTTATAGTCAAGGGCCTAACTTCGTCACCAGCAACCTGCAACCTTCCGTCGCCATGTCAGGCCCATAGTCAGGGGGGCTGACTTTATCACCAGCAATTTACAGCCTTCCGGCGTCATGTCAAGATCATAGCCAGGGGCCTGACTTTGTCAGCAACAATCTGCAGCCTTGAGGCGCCATGTCAAACCCATAGTCAGGGCCTGACTTCTTCATTCAAGTTCAGAATATTGCTCCAAATCCAGTTCAATTAGGAAATATTTGTTTTGGCAACCGTTGTTTATAGGATCTAGATTGATTTACATAATCAAGACGTCTATATATTGTGAGTAGACAGAAAAAACAAATAGGAGGATTCACATCTAGAATTTAATTCACATCCTGAATTTCTCTTGTGTTATCACTCTCCACCTGCCATTGCTGAATACTAATGCCACAAAACAGCATCATGACAACATGCAGGTTGCAAAGTTCTGCTAATTTATCAGTGGCCTTAGTTTTTCAGTTACTCGTGTTCATAGTCAGATTTTGGTGGATCATACTATCATGTCCATCTCCAATTATGAAGTCACAAGTACATAAATACCATTAATTATTCTCCCAATAGAGTAGCAAGCCAATTATTCTTGGAACTATTTGAAAATGATCCACCTTCCCACGTCTTAAACATTCTTCTAGATGAAGAATGACTAGTACTTCTCAATATGTTTAATATTTGCATCCTCATGTGCTACCATGCAATAGTCTTAAAGATCTCTCATTCTCAAGCAAATTGAAATCTGTTATACAAATAAAATCCTCACAATAGTATGTAGAGATACTGGATTAGTAGCTACCTTGCAGTACAGCCTGAATTTGGTGTAATAAAGGCTATCAGCCATGACGATTATGGCATGTTGGCGCTTCATGGTGAACCACTGGAAAAAAGTGAACGGGGGTTAGAATTTAACTCCTTATGTTTTTTCGCATATTAATATATTATCGCAGCCCTCTCTACTCAGAAACAGGATGAAAAAACCAGGGGCAATAGGTATGAAGATACAGCCAAAAGACTGAGTTGGAGCATTAGATCATGAGTTATGCGCATTATCACCCCTAAAATCAAGAGCAGCTGAACTGGACCACCACTTGCAGCACTATAGCTGCCAGCAATTGGCTACTAAGTATATTCCTGATAACAGATACCCGTGTGCATACACAATTAGGTCAAGAATTGAATTACAATTGTGGCAAAACTTTTATTCAAAACCTTTGGTAGATTACAGCACATTACCGTGTGTAGGTCCATCAATTTGTCTAATGTTACTGATAAATAAGCTTATACAATCTGCATCCATTAATACTTGAAAGAAACTGACAGACTCCGAAGGTGAGTGGGACAGGAAATGGAAATTTCTTCAGGTAAAGTTCCCAACATGGACAGCTTACTCTATAGAGACTGCTTTTTCTCTTCCTTGTCATCAGTAACAATGCTATAAAGACTAGAGATATGTGAAGAGTCCTCTGCCCTAGTATAGCAATTAGCAACCTACCCAATCCATCCCCAACAAAAAGTTAAATTGTGCAGCAAATGTCCAAACGAGTATCAGTTCAAGAGATTTTTTCCAATTCCGATAAATCTACTTATAAAATGAACAAAGAATCTTCTTTCTATCACAAGTCAATCATACTAGAAGCAAGGGCTGAAAATCCATCTGATTCCAGTCCGCTCTTCAAATCGTAGGGAACAGCCAAACACTCAACCATCATCATCATCATCACCTATTCCCACTAGATGGGGTCGGCCACGCGTGTCCAAAAGGACACGTGCACGTGAGATCCGACAAATATAATGCGCTGGCTGTCGGCTACCTAACACGCACAGCCAAACATTCAACCACTAAACCCTAAAGATCAAAGAAGATCTAGTAAACAAAATATTTAGATATAAAATCTACAGTTTTGCAAGCCAACCTTCAAGGTGAACCTCCCTTCGTCTAATAAATTGAATAGAACATATCTAGAGCATTTTCAAGCACGTAAGACATGTGATTCCAATACACTGGACATCACGTTAGCATAAAAACAAAAGCTTAAAATGATTTGGCATATTTGACAGCCAAATCCGATGAAGGTTTTTGTTTTCTTTCTTTGTTGGGAGTTGGAGGGCATTTCTTGGAACAACTCATCCCCGAAATGTAAGATGACTCAACTAGCAGCAATGAAGTAAAACTATTAGCAAAAGGACAACTAGCTGAACCATGGGTTAGTCTTGCAAAGTGGTAAAATGAACAAAGTAAGCCTTAATCAAGGGTGAAAATGGATCTATATTAGGGAACATTAAGGCCAATTAACGGCAAGTACATCTAAGTGGTTGATGTCAGCTAATTAGTAAGAGAATAGCTGAATTTTCATGGGCTATAAAATAAAGAAGTTTGTGCAGGTTATATGTGTTAACCATACCAAAAAGAAGACCTGAAGTAGGAGCATTGGCTCAAAACACACCTGTGAACCCTTGCGGAAGTCCTTCATTTCAACCTCAGGAAGCATATTTTCTGAATACCTCCCAGAACCATGTGGACCTGGATCAAAAAAACTGGAAACAAGCATAAACATACTCATTAGACACCTATGAGCAATACAAAAATGCTTGTTATGTGCATGCCATGAGTCTGTACAGTGGACCAATATGTCGAAACACACTGGCACAGATAAGAAAAAATTAAAATTTTAAAAAAGTCAACATTGATTCTCACGGTAACAAGTTAGATTTAAAATATCTAACAATTACAATATGCTTAGTTATCTATATCTCAAATAGAAGGAGGATCCAAGCAAATTGAAGAAACTCTAGGATTATGATAAACTTGGAATTCAAACATGGTTTGCATTTTGACATGTACTGAGAATATATCACGGAATAGAATACCGACAGCCTTATAAAATATTTATTTCTCCATTTCCACATATGGCACATTAAACACGTTTTCCGTGAAGATGGAAGTAACCATGGTAACATGACAAACACCAGTTAGGACGAGCAGAAAATGCCAGCAATTACAAACAACAGTTGAGAAGTCAATGGAAACAGTTAGCCATCTACTGTGAAATCATTTTTTGCTCCTGGCATCAGTTAACAGGTTTCTCATAACGATAAAGGCTACTCCAAAACCCTGACTAAATTGATTCGAGGTTCTTCCTTCAAGCTATAGGTAACTTACCAATCAATGAAGCTGACATTAGTAAACATGAGGTAGTTGTACACATAGTCAAAGTTATGAAGTGGTACACAACTGCAAGGAAAGAGAAAAAATATCCAAGAAAGAAAGAGATGAGCAAGTTAAAAGGTTATCTTCCACTATCAACCGTGATTCCAGAAAAGGATGTAATAAGTCCTTGTAAAAACCCTAAAAACCTGTCTGAAAGCAAAACAAAGTGCTGGTTATCTGGGTCTCTGAGTGCATTAGCCAGGAGTCTCCTCTCCGCATCAACCATGGAAATTTTGCCCCAAACAACCTGTAAGAAATTTAACAAGTAGCTGATCAAAATTTTGCATTATTGTTGAACCCCATGCATGAATCATTAGAGGTATCATTCCAAGGTTCACAAGATCACAAGTAGCTCGCTCACACTAAGGTGAAAGTAAAGCATATGGGTTCCGTACACATCTACAACATGGATGGCTTGCTTCACTCTGAAATTTATCTATTTCCTTAGTCGTTATGATGTGCTGATGACCCAACTTATACAAACCAATCTTTTGGGAGTTGGAAATACACGTTACCTTTTTCAACACATCAAGTGTTAATGGGTTCACTCTCATGTGAAACAATCATATATTCCACAATATTTTGCGAATTATATGCATCATGAAAAGTGGCACAGAAAGGCAAAAAAATGAGGAAAAAAAATGTCCTCAAACTCAAATGGGTGGCAAGGAAGAAGAAGATGGAATGTATATATTCACCAATTCTGTATCCCTGGCCGACATTTCTCATGTAAAGTCAACACCCTTTTAGACAGTATCTGCCCTTAAAATGGATTTATGCTCTTGCAGATGAAAATATAATGGCATAGATATGACATTTTGCATTTTGTGGAATGCAGCAAAAACTATGCATGTAAGAAGAGAAGACATAAGCATCAGCTAGCGACAAAAGTGGACGAAGTCATGAAACTATTTTTCTAATTTAAAGAATCAATAAAGGAAGTTTGTGTATGAGAGAGCATGCCTCATGGGGAATGAGTCGGTGTGTGCATGTACCAGCTTGGATGAATATTAAATGAATCTAACATTCTATTGGAAGAGTCACCTATCCTCTGAACTAAAATGGAACTAAACATGATGGATAAGCAACATATGAGAGCCCTACCAACCATACCTTAACGGATATTTGTATCCTCTTCAGCTCGAAAAGATTTGTGTTGTTGACGAATATGGAACTCATTATACCTATATTTAGTAATCTTTTTCCACCCACCAATATAGGATTAAGGTAACATAATCTCCCTCACTTAAAAGAATATTGATATCCTCGAGTCATGTGGCATCTGCGCCCACTGTACTAAACCCATCGTGACTAAACCTGTTTCTAATACCACCAATAACGTCTGAGGTCCAAAGCTCTACCAACCACACTGTAAAGGACCTTTTTATCCGCTCCAAATCGAAAAGGTTAAGCGTTGTTGACGAAGAAGAAACCTATTGGATCTATATTCAATCTCAATCTCTGCTCACCCATGTCACACAATACGTTGCAGATTTTTTAGCAACTGACTTCCAGAAACTTTTCCTATTCCATATTTTTATTTATCTATCTTGGTGGGTCAAAAACACACTCTCCATTCAAATTAGGGGTCACAACAAAACCCACTTTTCTAAAGCTCCTGCTAGGATGATGTCATAGTCATGTATAGCATTTTGTGCATCTTACATCAGGCTGAAAGCCACAAACAGAGTTTTTGAACCTTCCATTTTTCGATTGCCAAGGTTTCTGAAATATCATGAGTTGGGTAGATGAAGAGTACAATTTTCTATACTGCATACGCCGACAAATCCACGGAAATGTCTAGCTTGATTTGCTTTGGTTTTGGTTTAAAGCTATTGCAAATTGCAATACCTTTTATCCTCAAGTCTTACAGTGGATATCAGTTGAGCAGAACTTTAGAAGCATGACATCCAGAAGCATCATTAGCAACCAATGTAAGCTCGTTGGCGAGCATCTCATTTTCATGGCATAGGAGAACCAGAATGTCTCACTCCAACATTATAAAAGTTTCCCATAACATAGGATGTAAGGGTTATCAGCAAGTGAGAAGGAATGATTCAACAGTATCAAACTGTCCAAACAACTGTTTACCTACAGGTCCATAGTCCATTGTTAGAAATGAGAAAGACACAATCATCAGCCACAAATGTACCTGCATCTTTCTATGGCTTGCTTTCTTACCCTTAGAATTATTCTAGCTTTTAATATCTTTCTCTTTCACCTTATGATCTCTGCAATCGAAATCACTGAGGAGTGAGGCCCTAGCTTGCATGCACCAGTTATAACAATTGATGCTTAACATAGATTTGAATCTCCACCTAGATTGGACCAGAATCTGATTAAGATTAGACTAACTAAACAACTAGCGAGAGTAAGCAGGCAGAAGGCAAAGAATATTGCTTTGTTTCTATCTTCCCTTATTCTAGTCAATCGAGTTCCTAGTCAATAGAGAAGAGTGCATCATAGGTTTGCTTTCTCAACTTTGCTAAATCTTCCCAATAAAATGTCTCCAAGTGGGAAGAAGAACTCACGCCCTTCTGCCTCACTTCTTCGTCGGGGAGACATCTTTTAGTTCTATCTGTCAATGAACACATCATTGGTCAGTCCTATTGCAGCAAATTGGTTCACTCGGGGATAAGAGGCCATTGAAATACACCAAGCTACTATGACTAATTACTTCACGAGCCTCCCTGATGTAGAAGCTTTTCGAGACTCATATAACTACTCAAGTTTCATCCTAACTAACCACAAACATGGCAAAAGAAACTTTGACCAACAATAGTCTAACCACGTCAACAGCTTTTATAATGTAGCAACGAACAGTCATTCTGATTTTTAGCTTGTTTCCTCAAAAATAGGGATGTAAACGAGCTGAGCCGAGCCGAGCCGAGTATCTTTATAAACGAGCAAAGCTAGTTTAATTATAACGAGTCCGAACTCGAGCTCGAATTGGACCTCGAGCTTGTCGAGCTTTTTTTGAGTCGAATCACGAGCCGAATTCGAGTTATATCGTCTCATCTACACTCCTACTCAAAAACAATGGACCTTCCAGATTGTATGAGGAACCCAACTTTGAACATGCTAAGAACAACACCCATGCCAGGACTTTTCAACACCCAAGATATGAAAGCTAATTATTCAAGCTCTAATACCACTTACAAAGAAAGGTCATGCAATTACTAAAGCCGAAGCACAACCCTTCTCCTCGTGTAATTAAAGTTAAGAAAAAAATCATGTGAGAAAATATAGTAGATAAATCATGCAAATGTTTAGGTGAAAAACCCTTATAAAGAAAAAGAGAAGGGACCGTGGTCCCTATACTGCCATTATCACCAATAAACGAAGTAAATAGATTCCTTGGATAGGGAATAACACCGAACATCAAACACCCACAAGTGGATATTGATATTAAATCAAGATCAAACCAACACGGACAAGAAATGCTCAATACAAGTTACATACAACCCAAATCAACAATCAAAGACCTTGGACATAGAAATAAGTTTCATTACGATTGGGCATCAACATGAAGTTTCTTCCTCATTGGATTTCTCTTACAACTCCTCATGCTTATGACTTCTTGAATCCATCTTGTGTGTCCAGCCACAGCAACGCCATGAATTAATCCATGCATACAACTGCAGTAGGCTCACATAATTGATGCCAAACTTTGGCCTTCCATTTCCAAAGTGCAACTAGAAATTCAGTCTTTCTGTTTGTCCTCTTTCCCACGAATATTTTATTTAATTTCAATAATGCATATCCCAAGCCCCACAAGTTTTCACTTCAGCATTCATTCTCGTCAACAATTGATGAAGTCCCAGAGCTAAGGTTCCAGAATTCACAATATACTTAATTCCCACGCCCAAAGGAAATCACACTGTCACAAACCTTAGTGTATCATTGCAGCTTACATCTCTCTTCTAGATATCACCCCTCAGATGTATCATCTTGTTTGATGATAAATTAGGGTTATTCCAATGATGAGCAACTTCGCATGTAGCTCCAACCCAAATCTGTAGAACAGAAATCTAGCAAATTACATGAACCGCTTTAAAGGCACTTTAGCAACCAACAACTAATTAATGGAATAGTCTCTCACTTGCTTTCCCCAGAAAAAGGATCGCAGAGTTTTCTAAAATCAAGACCTCCATTAAAGTCCAAAGAAGGATATTATACTGCAATTACATAACCCAAGTATAAGGAAGAGAGTTTGGCCAAAATCTCCAAATAGATAAAACTAAATGAACGGCCATGAAATAGAACCCCAAATTTCAATTGAAGAAAAGCCCAGTGTACTTCTGATACTTAAGAACTGTCAAGCACGCAAATTAGGTACATAGAACAACCCAGGTCCCTTGGCCAATGACAGCTACTGGGATCCAACAAAACATCATTCCCAAAATAAAGTGATAGATTTCAGACAAAATATAAGAGTAATCTTATAGCATCAATGCTAGAGAATCATATTTACAGGCAGAAACCCTTGTTGCAGAATGACACTTTACCAGGATGAAAGCAAAGCAAATTTTTTGTAGTTGACATTAAGAAAATTAGTTGTGTCGAATATGAGATGCAAGCGCAAATGAAGCCTAGGAGCCTTACAAGGTTCAAGTACCTTATCACTGCGAATGTCTCGCCCAATAAAGTAAGGGCTGACATGCCCGGGTTTCTCCCTAGATGCATGAACATATACTGAGAATCTGTCCTCATGGCCCTGAGGAAGAAAAACGCATTATGGGCATTAAAATGTTTCACAATAATAAATAGAAGAATGGCTATTTGTATCCCAATGCTACTCATGGAAAAGCTTCTATCCAAGACTTTCCCCAAATACTACCAGATAAGCTTCATTAACCCACCACTCTTAGCCCCAATTCTAATACAACATGAAAATGAAAACAAAGGTAAGATAAACTTCTAATCAATAGTGTCTTCCAGACCAAGTTCTTTTACATGCAATGTAGCGAAAATGGGGGTGAGTCGTAGTCACCTCTGCCCATGTAGAAGTTCTCCCTAGTCCGTTCTAGGTGGTTCCCCTTTTCCTACAGTTGTGTTGCTTTATAAAGTAGGAGCCCAGTTTTAAATCTAAGATACAGTTCATTCGTGGATTGGATACGAGGTTTCCCTATGATGACTTTACAAGTTTTTAGTCCAGCCCTAATAAAATCTCTTTTCTGTGCGAGCCTTACTGCAGTAGGAGTCACAAGTCAGCCTTGGTTACTTGGAAATGAAGAGAATGGTCTTGGTTACTTGAAAGTGCCATCATTTACAAGAGCCAAGACAACTACCTCGCCCTTGAAAGAGAACAGGTTATCATACAGTGTCATAGGTTGTTTGGCATAAATAGATGAAGAGTCCTGTATATTTGTATATGTTACCTGAAAAAACTTATGCCACAGCCTTTCAAATGGTATAGAACCCGGAGTCAAAAACATGAATGCAATCTTTGGACTTTTTGATTGGATGGAAGGAATCTTTAGAATTTCCTTAATCACAACCTGGCTGTAGGTTTCATCGTCAGTCAGCGCCCTTGAAGGAGTAGATGGTATGTCTACATACATTGCACAACCTCTAGAAGAAAAGAAATTGCAGGCGGCAACAGCAGAATGTTGTAGCTGGTAGACATAGGCAGCGATGAGAAATATGCATACCATCGAAACCAACACTATGATCCATACTGGCCTTTTCAAGGGTGGCCGCTGACGCGACCCAGACATTATCGGCAATTCCCTCAAGCGAAATTGCCATGCACGAGGAGTCTTCATTCAGAGAGAGGACATCTTCATCTTCTCTCCCATCTAGATGTTACTTCATATCAGGCAGCAATGACGTTGGTTAGCCAGAAGTCTAATCCAACCTATATCCTGAAAGCAGAGAACACAACATGCCTCATCATTAGGTGTCAGCATGCATTTTTCAGAAAAAAAATGAAAGACTCACCGGATATATGGCAAATCTAAATCAAGGGTTGACAGGTGGAAAATCTTAAACAACTTTTAAATATTTGTTTTGTGGCTTTTGCTTTCAATCATTTGTAGAGTTATACTAGAAAATCCTCGGCGACGTCTAGACATTCGATGTAATGTCCAAGCCACAATGCTTTTGCTACTGTTCATGATCTATCCACAGTATAGCCAAATGGGATTCTCAATGCACTCTTCCATGCCAACAAGTTTGTTCAGGTGATGATCACAAAGAGAGAACTTTTTTCTAAAACCTTCAAACTACTATCTATTTGGTAACAGCAAGTATCTAATCCTGATCCTAGGCTGCCGAAGTGCCCACAAGAATCCCTATACCATGATAAAAATGTCATTCTCACCTCAACAAGAATCCCGGGAGGCATCGATATGATGCCCATTCACCATATTCTAATAACTAAAATTGGCAATCTCTAGTTCATCAGAATCCCCAACTACTTCACCGGCAGCATCCCCTCCAAAGTCCAATCATTTTTCCTGGTCTCCATCTTAACCATGAATCCCACAATACTAACAAGACCAACACTAGAAATCCACAGCCACTTACATGAAACGTGTGCTTTCATTTGAACAGTCCAGAACCCGGAATTCAACATCCCAATGAAAAGCACTTATGATACATGGTATAATATAAAACCACGTAATCCGAAACAACGACGAAATAATATACCTAAAGCAGGAAATCGAATAACAAATACGAGGAAAGAACGGATGCAAGAAAGGGACATCGATTCGCTTAGCAAAAGCAAATGATTCAATCACGCAAAAACAATCAAGGGTTAGAGAAATTGTACCTGATCGAATGCAGCTTTCCGCGATTGCGAGAGAACAATGCTCCTCTCTGCAAACGGAGGAGAGAGATAAAGTGAGGAGCCAAGGAGAGAGACAGAGAGCTGCGATTGAGATCTACGATGACGGACACTGAGTGGCGTTGTGTTTGTATGTAATGTATGAGTAGGCGGTAGGCCGTACCGTCCCAGTTTAAAATAAATTTTAAACAAATTTGAAAAAAATTAAGGGTTTGCCTTCCTATCGAGGTAGGAACGCCTCACATTTTTCTCCCTCATTTTTTTTTGAATTTTTAATACATACGTTAGTATACTATCGTATATTGAGGCATAATAGGGTAGTTTACTATCGTCTGGTCATCTTTTTAAAAAAAATTAAAAAGTGACCATACGGTAATATACTACCGTATTATGCCTTAATATACGATAGTATACTACCGTAGAGCCGTATTTTTAATTTTTTAAAAACATTCAGTACGGTAGTATACTACCGTATATTGAGATATAATACGGTAGTACACTACTGTATGGTCACTTTTCAAAAAATTCTACTCACATTAATATGCTTTCATATAAATTACAAATGATAACTAATTACGAGCACCAAATAGTACATCCCACAAACGTAAACTCAATTTATATTTTTTTATTCATCCTCTTGACCCTAGCGATGCGTGTTGATACCAATGTGGTCATATTGGGTGGGCTGGATAATTGGGGTGCATGAACATCTGGACAAAGTGACAATTGTTAACCAAGTAATGGCTATCTCATGTCGTCTATCATCCGGAACCGGCTCGGATAGTAGTGGAAGGTATGTATAAGATGTTCTATGATTTGGGGTGAAACAATGCAGCACGACATTGTAATTCGATGCGATTGTCAATCCCATAGTTGTCATGTCCATCCATTTTTGT
>JAOWBR010231807.1:0-17149 GCA_028571145.1 Dionaea muscipula
TCGTGGTTGTTTCTTGGTGACTGATGTTGATTCTTGAGGAAGAGACAGAGATCGAGAGATGAGGAGACAGAGATTGTGAGGCGTGTGTTGTGGTGGCTTGGCTTGATCCGATGATGGTGTATGCTTGGTCCTAGACTGAGCCCAATCGGTATATTCACTCCAATCCTTTCTTGTATTTGTATCTCTGATTATTTATAGTTTGTAATTAATTTGATACAAATCGGATGTTTGATATGTCACTATGAGTATTCATGAATCAAAGGTGTAATAGACTGAGTATTTGACTCTTATATTCATTTATGCTGTCATCTTTAGTTTGATCATTGGATTGGGACCTTAATTTCACTGTCTCATTTTAATGTCAATTTTGTTTAATCATTAGATCGTTTGCTCCTGGGAATGGGTTCCTATACCCAACAGTAACCTTCTTTTTAAAATAAAAATTCTTTAACCTAGAATGCAAAAGAAAAAAAAAAAAAAAAGGTCAAAGTGAAATTGAGAATCTTAGAACCCTAGATTTTCAACTCGAATATTACCTCACTAGCTGCATCATTGCCCTAAGTGCAAAGATCCTTAGAACGCTAGATTGAAATTAAGAGAAAAGGAGAGAGAAGATAGAGAACTTAACAAGTCGAAGAACAACAAAAAAAAAATTACTAAGGGGAAGATGGTCGAGGAGGACGTGGTAGAGATATGGGGTGATCACTGTGACTATGCAACACTGTCTGAGTGCCTGCTCTGCTCAACACGAAGAAAATAGTCCAGATGATTTAGGTGGACTTAGGGTTTTATTATATATATGAGTATTTATGTAATTATCAAATCGATTCGGGAAATAGTTTCAGTTCAGTTTGGATAACTGGGTATAAGTAAAATCATACCCGAACTGAAACCATTCAATTATTTCATACATAAAACTATATCCATATCTATGGGGGATATTTCGGTTATCGGATACCTATGAGTATGGTCAAGATTACGTCACGAAGACAGACGTCTAAATCAATGTCTCTATGACAGACTTCTACTAGTTATGATGGGCATTTGTTCAAATCAATATATGCATATAAAAGGTAGCAAACGTCTACTGTTAATCTATGTCAGTTTGGTTTCAACAATACTATTTGACTTCCATTCTTGAGGAAAGATTGGAAGGATAGGCTGATGTGACACAACTACAAGACAAGTTGTGAGATTCAACACCATTTTTTATGATTATGTCACCTCACTTATCTTTCTAGACTTTCGAGGAATATTGAGCTAGTCATGGCTAGGTTTTTATGGGCTGGCCCATCCTTGGACACCCATAAGGTCAAAGTCGTTTGGGTGGACATTTGTCGACCTAGGAAAGAGGAGGGACTAGGTCTAAAGAGGGTGACAATATGAAATCGAGTTGCACCGTTCAAGCACACCCGACATCTTCTTTCAGATCCAGCGGATTGGATTCGGACATATCTTCTTTGAAGACGTTCCTTTTAGAGTGTGTTTGTATCACATAAATGTTCATAGATTAGGAGGAAACTCTTATCCATGTGACATCTAGTAAGGGATTTAGCGGCTTGTAGGATGAGCGATGACAGTCGGATTTCCTTCTGGCACAATTCGTGGCTTCCCACGGGTCCTCTCATTGAGACCCTAGTGAGTCGCACCATGGAGAGATCTGACGTAAGATCCGGCGTGTCGCCTGTCTTTTCATTACGAGACTTCTTTATCAATACAGCTTGAATGGACTACATTAAAGGTGGTTCGCAGCGGCTTTCACAAGTTAGGCATGACTTATTTGATACCATTCGGGATACAGTGTCTATTACTCATTACTGACTCTTTCCGTCCTGGAACGAATTGTGTGGACCCTTTCTCCTAAAGGTGTATTCTCTATTGCTTCGGCATGGGAGGCAGGAAGCTTCAATGCACTTATCCATGTGTTCTTCAGGCATATCTAGTTTGGTTTAAAAGTGTGGTTTAGAGCTTTGTTTTTATTGTCTGGATGATTTTCATGGAAAGGCTACCTATTCAACACCATCTATTCAGCAATGGCGTCATCTGTTCATCCATTTATTGTTTGTATCAAAGTTGACGTGAGACTTTGGATCACTTGTTCTTCTGTTGTTTCTGTTCTTTCGAGATTTGATATTTGATCCTGGCCCGTCATTTCCCCCCAATATTCCCTATTGCTTGGGGTGACATATGGGCCGTTCTATGCTCGCCTGCCCAACATTCCTTGTTCCAACACCGATATTTCAAATGTTTCCTTAGTGCATGTATCTATTATATTTGGATTGAGTGGAATAAGTGTAGGATTGATGTGCAAGAGCTACCCGCTGATGTCACCATGTCTTTTATTTTGATTAGTTATATCACTTAGCCTGTTTCTTTAGCCCCATGCCTTGTATATTGCTTTAGAGCGAATTTTAGAATAGATCTAAGTTATTTTTTTCACTTGTGAACTACGTAGATCTACTATGAGTTGTGCTCTTGTACTCTATATATTTGTCATGTATATACTCTTACTTACAAAAATAAAATAAAAAAAAGTTGATTTGGTTTGGGTCCATGTAACTAAACCCTAACCTATAGTTTTGTGCGACATAGTAAAACCAATACGGATGACAAAGAAAATCCGAACTGTAAGGATCCGTCTCAAATGTGGTTAAAATTCGAGGTCAAAACGGGGACGAGTTCAGGGAAAAAATTTTCGCCCTGCACAAGGACAGAGATTGATATGTACCCCGTGGGGATCCCAAACATATATTAGTTATATTATATATATTTTTAACATTAATAAAAAAACGAGGAAACGGGGATGAGAAAACGGGAAACAAGAATGAGGACGGTGAATAATTTTTTTTCCTGTGAGGACGGAGATGAAGACAGAAAATTATATAAAGGTTCGGGGTCGGGGACGGAAAAGACAAATCCTCGCCCCGCCCCCCCCCCCCCCCGCCCCTCGGCCCCCTTGAAACCAAAAAACCCACCCGTGCACCCTCTGCTGTGGACTGGGCTCAAATCCACACTGACTGAGGGCCGAACCTGGTCCGACAACCCAAACCTATTTGACCCGGGAATCTAACACTTCCAATCCTCCCCTTCATCCCTCAAGTTTTCAGTTTCCACCAATCCCCCGGTTCCCCCTCAAACGAGAGCAGGGGAGGAAGAAGAAACTAGAACATCGCAGCTTTCACACTGTCGGCACAACACCTGTCACCATTCTCACTCTGTATTCACTCATTGATTTCCTCTATCTTCTTCAGAGTGATTCGAAATTAGGGTTTTCAGCTGCTGAAATTGGAGGACAAAAAATGGGGAAAGCAAAGAAAAGCCCCAAATTTGCAGTCATGAAAAAGCTCATTACCAGAAAAACCATCAAACAGTAAAACCCTCATCCTCTTCCTCCTCCTACTACGTTCTCTCTGTTCCGTTTCTGTTCTGTGTCCAAATTGATTTTATTCGAGTGCTAGTAACTCTCTGCTCTATTTGATTTCAGGCATAAGGAGGAGGTTTTGAATCCGGCGAAGAAGGATCTTCGAACGGAAAAGCTCCCCCGGAATGTGTGAGTGTCGAATTTCTTGCAAGTGGATGCTTTAGATTTGTTTTCCCTTGTGGGTTCAATTGTTTTCGGTTTTTAAAATAAGGGTTTTGATGGGGGGAGATTGTTGCTGATTGCAGGCCATATGTGTCTTCAGCTCTGTTCTTCAAGTATAATTCGGCGTTGGGTCCTCCTTATAGGGTTTTGGTGGATACCAACTTCATCAATTTCTCCATTCAGAATAAGGTGAGTTCCCCTCCCCACCTCCCCCTTCATCGATTCTCCTTCATGTTCTGATTCAATTGCAGTATGGTATAAGGGAATAGCTAAGCAGATCACTAAGTGGAGCGTGAATTAGTTCTATTGCTTGGTTCATTGGTTGGATAAATTTGTTATCCTTTGTTGATGTAGCCAACTCTCTCCTTTTTTTTTCGGTAAATGAAAGTATATATATAATAACGTTAATAGATTACACTGTTGTTCAGAAATAACCTAACAACCCACACCACCTACACACCAGGAAACACGATGATCAAAGACTACAAAATTTGTGATAAAAACCCACCCCAACCTTGAGCACCATGCACATCCATACACCGCACAACCATTAAAACAAAACAAACAACAAACAAGAGTAAAGAGATAAAGAACTAGGGCTGACCCCTTTCTCGTATCCTATCTCGTCCTCTCCTACCATCTCGCCCCCGCGGCGTCTCACAAGGTGAAGACACCCTCCCGTTTGCTCCTACACTAGACACTATCACTTCCTCACCTAACAAGTTATCTAAGTACCTGAGAACAGTCTGATCCAAGTCGCTGAGAGACGTATCCTTGGACCCCTTCATCAATTCAGATAACGGTGGAATCTAGACTCTGAAACCGTCGGTTGAACCCTCCTCCACCAGTCCCCCCCCACCAACTATACTCCTAACCCCCAGTGCCCGTTTTACTCTTCTACTCCTATGCACACCCCACTCGACCCGCATCGATTCGATAGAACCTCTTTTTTGGTGTCAACAACCGATGCCACAGCCACTGCTACCGCAGTCTCCACCCCCAACACAGCTACACCTCCCTCCTTTAGAGCTATCACCGTATCAACAATCACTGGAGCATGAACCATTCGAACTGGTGGAGCTATCACCGTCTCAACAATCACCTCTCTCCTTCTTTTCTTCTCTTAATACCTGTTTGTATTGAGGTTAAATGGTTGGAACAATTCACCTTGTTTGGAAAAAAAAGAACTGGTAAAATTCTCCATTTGCGGTTAATAATTTTACCACCAATTCTTAACCACGGATTTAATAGGTAATGAAGGGAAATGTAAAATTTTAAACCCTAAACCCGGTGAAATTTCACCACCAATTTCCAAACAAGGTATATTTATTTTCCCTTCCCCTCCCCTCTCCTCCCGCAATCCGAACAGATCTCTCTACTATAAAATTTGTTAATGTAACCAATAAGAGAGTGGTAGGTTGCAGTTTGACTGGCACCAGGAGTTGATTGATACACGGTGGTGTGAATTGTCAAGTTGCATTGCTTAAACAAGTTCTCGTAGTCTGTCATATACAGCTTCAGTTACACATTACATGCAACTTTGCAGAAATTGTAACGGAATTAACTCAAAGCGGTTCAAGTTGCCCCTTAAAGCAAAAGTCTTGGATGCAAAAGTGGAAAAGCTTAATTCTTTTTCCCTGCACTGATATTATGGTTTGTTACTCTGCATATGTTGTCCCTCATTTCATGTGTATTTTTGGAGGCTGAATACAAAATGTTTAATCGTTGCTCTTGTTTTGCAGTTGGATTTGGAGAAAGGGATGATGGACTGTTTGTATGCTAAATGTGAGTTTTAACATACTTTCCTTGTTTTTCCCAATATTCATCTGACCATTCCTTTTGTGTCTATCTATGTATATATGGGCATGAAATTTATGGCACATCTCTTTTCCACTTGCCAATTTGTTGTTTAAAGGTACTCCGTGTATAACGGATTGTGTGATGGCTGAGCTGGAGAAATTGGGTCAAAAGTATCGCGTGGCTTTGAGGTACTTATTTCCATGCTTTTGAAAATAGTCGAGTGTTACGGAATCATTCTGCTTGTGTCCGTCATGGTTTTGTTTGTATCATGTCTTTGACAGGATAGCGAAGGATCCGCGTTTTGATAGACTTCCTTGTACTCATAAAGGAACTTATGCCGACGACTGCATAGTTGACCGGGTTACTCAGGTTTGTTGACTTTGTTCTCACAATGCTTCTTCATTCTCGTAAATTCAGCTCATCAAATTTCTTCCCCAATTTGAATATAGACAAAAACAAAAAAAAGGTTTATCTATTAACAATGCTTAAACTTTTTTGTTTGGAGAGGATAAAAAGGTCCGCTAAGGTATGGTTGGTAGAACTCTGGGTCCAAGGTATTACATGTAGTATCAAAAGGACTAGTCATGATAAGTTTGGTGTGATGGGGTAGGTGCTATATGGCTGGATGATCTTTGGACTAGTGGTGGGGTTGAATGCCAACCGATTTTAGGGCCAGACGAGGTCGTCAGTGTACCCCAATCTCACGTCGGTGAGTGGAAAGAGATTAAAATTAAAATATACTCAATGAGTTTCATATCTATCAACAATGCTTAACCGTTAAGGTTTGGTTGGTATGGTTGCCATTGCAATCTTGAAAGTCATTGAATTCCATTAAGCATGTATTGATGTATGGACCTTGGCATATTGCTAGTTGTAACTTTCCATATCAGATACTTTGCATCGGACGGTGTTTAAAAGACGGATATGTATTGCCGTGCACCTCAGTGTGTGCATGTCTCGGAATAAAATGACAGTTGTTTTTTGCTTGGAACTTATTTTCTTGTTAAACAGCACAAATGCTACATTGTTGCTACCTGTGATAGAGATTTGAAGCGAAGGATCCGAAAGGTATGATCAAATTCCGGGGTTTCTCTTGGCAAAATTTTTCCCTACATGAATCATGATTAAGTTGGATCTGGCAGATACCTGGTGTGCCAATTATGTACATCACTCAGCACAAATATTCGATCGAGCGTCTACCCGAAGCTACAATCGGTGGTGGTAAGGCTACAGACCTGACTTGTAGATGTAGACTTCATCCTGCTCGAATCCTTCAGTTAGACTCAGTGTCTTTTCCTTTGATGCATTCGCATTTGCAGCTCCAAGGTTTTGATGATAGTCAGAATCCGGTCTCTTATGTCGGCGTTGCGTTGAGATTCAGTGCACATTGGCATTGCAGCACCAAGATTTTGAGATTCAGTGAAAACCCAATTTGCAGTTCAATCTCAGCCCCAAGATACTAGTATTCCGCAGGCCTGGTGTAATATGAGTGTTCCCCTTTCCAAGGGGTCTTGTATTTTGCTCTCACAAGGCTTGTCATTCAAAGGTTTCATGCTTATAAATCTATCAATAGACAAAAACTTCAATCTATTTTAATACTCTTAATAGTGAAATAAGTATGTATTTTTAAAGCCATCATCGGATTTGACAAATTAAAGGTTGAGATTTATTGATAGTAGGGATGTCAACGAGTCTAATCGAATGTGAATGGGGGTCCCCCGTACAATGTGAATGGGTGGTCTTTCATACTCATATCGGTTTAGCATAGGTTATATTCGTACCTTATCTACGGGTATAATATAATATAATATTCATTATTCATATTCATTATTCATTAAAAAGACGTACGAAATAAATGGCATTCGATTTAGAAATTTTTTATTATCTTGCTACATCAGTCTATTATTGTAAAGCAAATATCATATCGATGTATAATTTGCTGCATAATTCTATTACTGCACAATATCATATTGATGTGAGAGTATGTTATAAATATATATATATATATATATATTTATATACGGTTATTACAGGTAGGGTAGGGTGTTATGACATACTTATACTCTATTCGTACTCATTGCGAATATTAAATTTTGTACCTATATTTATACTCGTACCCATTTTCTTATGTCTGTATTCTACCTAAATGAATCGAATAGAGTCAAATACCCGCGAATACATTCGCGGGATATAATTGACATCACTATTAATAGTGACTAAATTATTGCTCATCAGAGATTAAATTTTAATATTAAATTTACCAAATCCAACGATCGAAAAAAGTCTGTATTATTACTCGTTTGCAGATATTCGCAATAGAGGAGTGTTGTCTATCAATAGGTCTGCTTAACATTAAGTGAAGTGATAACGGTTAATCACACAATCATTGCTCTCGCCAAGCATATTCCTAAGAAAACGGATACCGAAACTTCAAAGTATGGCTTTTGTTTCTTGTTAGTTGTTGTTCCCTTCTGTACATACAACACCTTTGGACCCCCTCATTGGGGTTGCATCATCAATCAAAAAATGAAATTTTTTCTGATAACAAAAACTAAACAAGAAAAAAAATAAGGAACTGAAAGAATTATCATCATCTACAAGCCACCCACACAACACACAGCCATGTCTGTCATCTTCTTGCCATGGCTATGGTGGTGGTGGAGTTCCCGACCTGCCTTTCCTCCTCCTCGGGCGGAGGCTTCACGTACTTCCCTATCACCTTCTGGTGGTTCCTTCTCTTTATCCTCTCGGCTTTCGCTCTGCTCTCTCTTTTTCTCTTCTCCCTCTGCTGCTGTCTAAGATTCCTTTCTTTCTCGAGCATACCCTCCCAGAACACCTCCCCGGTCCATGGCCACAGCCACCGCCTTCTGGGTTTGTCAGAATCTGCTTCCTCAGCTAAGTCCTCATCCATGGTTTTCAGAGTTGTAAAGGAGAACCACTTAACCCACATTCGGCCTCTTCGGCTTTTCAGCTTGTGCTGTTCCTGCATCAACCCGGATTCCGGTTCAATGTACACCATCCTTCTTGCACTATGATACGCCCACACGTTTACAAGTAGCTCGAGAACCCGAGAGTAGCAGTGTTTGTCCTGCAAAATACAACTCAACAATCCCATGTAAGGGTGAGCAAATGGAGCCAGAAATCGCGGATCCGAATCGAACCGTGTCAAACGGTTCGGTTCGATCCAGGTTCCTGTTTTTAAAATACAAGACCTGAACCGAACCGAACCATAGATTTTTTTTTAAATAGTTCGGTCCAAGTTCCATAAAATTTGGACCTGAACCGACTATTAGTGGGCAAATAGGGTCAAGAACCGCGGATCCGAACCGAACCGTGTCAAATGGTTCGGTTCGATCTAGGTTCCTGTTTTTAAAACATAACTCGGACCGAACCGTAAGTTTTTTAAACGGTTCGGCCCAGATTCCATAAAATTTAGACCCGAATGGACCCATGTCTACCCCTAATCCCAGGATTGTTTCTTTCGGCATTTGCCTGGTTCAATGGAGAGCAACTTACTTGCAACAAGTTCAAACGACAATGACCACTGCCATGATGCTCATCATACATCTGTGCATCCATTGCATCCACAAACATTCTGCAACAATCATTACACAATACTCTTACTATTTACTCTTTATTTTTTTCCATCCAAACTCAAAAAATCATTACACGAAATTCTTGAAACAAGTAGTACCTGGAAAACATCACAAACTCGAGAAAGGACCTAGTGGGCAAAGCCCAACTGTGCATCACGGACCATGCGGCTCCTCCCACAGGCATCTCCGGGAGTGTAGCTTCATCATGCTTAATGCCATACATCCTCTTAAACGAGTCGGAAAATGCAGACCTTCAATCGATACAACTTAGGCTGGTCAATCAATCACAGTATACTCATGAAGCAAAGCAACTGAGGGTTAAATCACATTGGGCATCATGCACTTACCTGCAATTGCCAGCATTTATAGCATCACAAAATGACCAGAAATCTTGCTTCAAGGGATTTCTAGGATCCAAGTCCATGCGCATCCAAAAGTAGAGTGCATCTCCATGTCTTTGGGCTTGGATAGCATCGAGTAAATTGCGTTCTGCAATTTTAGACAAAGCTGCCTGTTTGACATATAACGAAAGATCAGCAATAATACCCGAAGCTTGGTCGTAAAAGAAAGTCAAGAGGCCAAAACTAATAAGAGCCGAGCAGAGCACCTTTCTAGCGGTGCCTCTCCATGACTGAAATCCTATCCAGGAGTTTTTGTGTATCCGGTCGACACGGTTGGCAATCGCAAAGAATGCCCCAAATTCTCCAAGGATATCTCGATAGTAGGGGTCACTAAGAAGTGGAAGACGAGAAGATGCATCAATATCATCTACTCCAGGCCTTCGGCCCCTCGTGTCCTGCTCATCAGATGTCGGTCCAGACCAATGTTAGAAGGTAACAAATCGCTTCTATCATGCACTAAATGCACAATAGTTTTATTAAGTATATTTCACGGGTCTTCTATCATAAGATTTGATGTTTGTGTAGTAGAATTGATTCTTCAATATGCAAAACAAATGTGACCAACCCTCATTTATTTAACACTTAGTATGAAAAAGGTCAGTAGGCATTCGTGTGGGAGGCATGTGAGATATATTTTATTTCTATGAGATTGACCTTTTTGGTATAATTGGTTCATCGACAAGTTTGAGCCATAAAGGGGTAGTCAACTAAATCAAGCTAAAAATAAACTTAACTACACCTAAAGAATAATGGAAAAGCATCATTTATCTGAGTATTGCTAAATACACAACCATTTTAACTCACGTCACCACATGTTCGGTAGCTCGTCGGTCGAACGGTTCGGTGGTCTTGATCGAACTGTTCGATCAACTTGACCGAACTATATAATTCGGCCGAACTGTTCGGTCAAGTCCACCGAGCCGTTCATTCAAGACCATCGAACAAAAATAATGGTGACGTGAGATGTCTCTGTGGTATATATAGAAAATCTCCATTTATCTTTCAGTAGATGAATCCAACTTCCAAGACTTTCCCAAGTTGGCGACTTACCAGATCGATTCCACGATAAAGTGAACCTAGGTGCAAGAAGGGCCAGGTTCCTTCGCCAAAGTAGGGCTCGTATATGCATAATGGCTGCCCTGTCCTTTCAATCTCCCCGTCATCTCTTTCATGCAAAACATTCTTCAACCGGTCAGCCCTTTTTGCATTTCGATACACGTCCTCCCACGTACCCCGAGGCTGATCCGATCTATCCTTCAACTGCATCAATTTCGACATCAAAGCGTGAAAATAACTAGTACAAGAAAACTAGATGCAGTACAGATGATTAAGCAATACTATCAACTACTCACACCTCCTCCTCTTCTCTTTTCTTTCTCGCATTGGCAATCTGGATCTCCTTCTCCTCTTCCCAAATACTATAAACAAAAGCTTCATCTCCAGCAGATGCACCACCTGTTTTCTCTGTTCCACGGTCAATCTCAGTATCCCGATCCTGGTCACCGGATATGGAACTCTGTGAAGTTCTATTACCATAAGCTGATTCATCAAACATTTCGAACATATTCCACAGCCATTCCTTTTTGTTTCGGGAAGGAATCTGAACGACGGGTTTAGGAGGAGCGACTTCTGATGGAAACACAAGGAAGCCTTCCAGTAATGCAGCATAGCCTTCCACAGCTTCTGATACCATCAGGTTCCTAGCAGTTTGTTTGCCAGTCAATGCAACCTTATGAGCTCGAGGTGATAACCGCTTCCTTGAAACAACTTCAGACATAATCGTGGTCAGAACCTTGATATCCTCCTTAGGGAAAAGATATGCATTCACCCTGTCATCAACCTAAATGTGAAAATCATCAACTAATTGATTAAAAAAAACAAAAACAAGTGCATGGTTACTAATAGTACATATAAGTTGCAGCAGTAGAAGTTTGTAACCAAGTGTGAAGATCATCTTTCCACTTCATGAAATATAATGGTCATAATGGTAGCAATACAACAAATATTCTATTGAATCATTTGTAAGTTAGCCTCTCCCACATCGAACATGAAACTAGAATAGTGATAGCATATAAGTGGCTTTTAACCCATAACCCATCAGCTTAAACTTTTGGATTCAAGACATGCTTGCGTAACTTTCTAGTTGCGGACCTTTGGGCTCAACTTTAAGCCCCCATGGTTGTCCTCCCAACATATTCCAACAAAAAACAAACAGGATGATAACATGCAAGGATTAAAGAAAAAAAGCGTACATGTTTCTGGATCATATGGAGATTAGGGGCGATAATAAGCTTCCCAAAGCACATGGATTTCACAAGGATGTCCGGAAAGGATTCTTCTTCATGGAAAGATGAATATATTACGATGTCAGCTATCTTGATAATGTCATCTGTATGCGTGTCACTGCTGATGTGCTCGATCACGCCCCTTGGATATTGTAAACTACTTGATATGGCCTGGAGATGAGGGACCAAATAACATCACTTGGCTAATAAATCAAGTTAAATAAAGGTTACTGTTAGACTAAGTTATACCTCCACAGCCAAGGTATAGTTGCTGTTTGAGTCTCTAGTGAAAATCAAGATTTTCAGAGGACAGCTTGAGTTAGTCCCAGACGGGAACTCTGCAAGAAGTGGCTTAAGTGCCCGTAATACAAGAGCATGCTCAAGCCACAAGCCTTTGTAGGAAAACTGACTTCCTACAATTGCAACAGTAAAATCATCATGCCCAATACCAGTTTCGATACGAAGTTCTTCATTTCGGAGTACTAAGTTATCTGCTTCACATGCTTCAATAGGAGTTCCCGGGACTACGAGGTAGTTTCCAGCATCAAATGAAGAGTATATTATCTACAAAAGAAACAAGATGGACAGGCAAGTAGACAAAAATAACCGCTAAATTTAGCAGGATGCTCCAAATCCATACTAGATTCAATCAACTATACCGGCAGGGCATCATCTGGGAAGACAACTACAGTGGCACGGTTGAAGCACTTTTTCCAGTTACTAAGTATTTCAGCATCCTCACTCAAAGAGGACTGAGTGACAAGAGAATCAAGAGTCTTTTCATGAATGGTCCATATAACCGGCACAGACTTGAAAGGTGCCTGTGCAAGACTGCAACACATAGGATCGATGATAATAAAAATATGTAGAGAGTAAAGGGAAAGTCTCCATCAATTTAATGTCAAGCTCAAAAGGAAGCTCACCAGGAAACCAAGACTCTTGTTTCAAATGAGTTCAAAAGAATGCCGTCGTAGCTGCAGAAGAAAAGTTCGTACAACATCAACATAACAGTTATAGTTGATACCAGTCAGCGAACTTCCCAAGTTCTTCATATGAGAGAAAATTTCAATAAAACCAATTCTCAGTCAATACACATTCTCAAGAGTCAAGCCAGTTTCATTAAGTGTAGATAATCGACATATTACAAATAAAGTACAACCAGCTGATGAAGAACACAATGTTTTGCTTGTTGAATGAATACCCCTGTAGGTAGACCCAAAAAAAAAACTAACACCAAACAACAGTGATAGAAGTTGTTATGGGTACGACATGAACAGATTGTTTCCAGGGTGCAACAAGGCTAGTACCAATTTAAAACCTTAAATGACTGTATAGACTTGAATCACTCCATCAATTTAAAAAAACCGGATGAAATTAGTGAGTGACTACTTACGAGATCTTAACTGGCTTCAATCCACAATTTGAAAAGAGTATGATGATTGAAGATTTGAGTATTTCATGCTTCTGTACCAAAAATACCACAACTTTCTCCTGATTTTGGTGAAATCATTAGGCTGTAACGAAAGGGGTAGATTCCACTATTTCAGCATAGCTTGTTTCTGATGTGGTTAGATAAGGAAGACAAAGTACATTTTATGCATTGTAAAAGCTTAAATGATCGAATGTTCATGGAACTATGGGATAACTCAAACATCCTTTCGGTGTAAGGAGGCGAGGGATGGTCATTACTGAAGGGGCAGATGATTGTGCTAAGTTTGGTTTAGGTATAGTCAGTCATGGGCTATCAAGATGTTTCCTTGTGAAGAGTTTGACTGTAGGAGATATTCTATTGATCCAAGACAACGAATTAGTTTCAAATAAGGATGCCCTCTTTGGAATAGTAAGAATAGGTTTTTGTGGGTCATTGGATTTGGGAGATCAAAGGCTAAGATTAATTACTGTTGGTAGGGGTAAATAGTGAGACGGTGCATTGTTCATCTGAGATTGAATCTTAACCTTTCATTTGTAGATTCAATAGCTCAAAAGAGTCCACTTTATTATTGAAAAGAAGAAACCCTTAGTAGAAGGAGAGTGCCAAGACAACAAGCAAAGAGTAGGAGCAAAATTAGGACAAAAAAAAATAGAACAAAAGCAACAGAAGCATACTTTAACCAGTCAACAAGAATCCCAGCACAGTCATCAGCCTGAATAATGGTGACTGGAAGTGCCATATGTCTCCATACAGGATGAGAAGGACCATCTTCTAAGGAAAGTACCTGACGAAGATAACTTCTCTTATTATGATGATAACATGATCCCATAAAAATATTATTTACCCAAGATCGAGCACAAAACATCTATACAAAGTAGAAGGTTTAAACTATTGGGAAAAATCTGAATCGCCTACAACTACTAACAATTTCCCTAGAGAATGCATGTTTGAATTTACCTCAAGGCCCCGTTTGATTCGTGGATAAGATGTCGGATTACACTATTAATTCGCCTCATATAACTAAAGTGTGTGTTTGATTGATTTTTATTACATTGGATTATTAATCCCCCTAATCCTCTTATCGTACAAAATCATTGGATAAATAATACCATTCTTTCTTAGGTATTAGTTATCTCACCTAATAAAATGATTCATTTTATCCTTATTTCATGACTCATTTAATTTTTTTTATTTGGTTGGGTTGTAGGTGCAGTTGTGAATTGTCACTTTAGTTCTATATAGGGATATTTTTGTCCAAAAAAATATAATCTCACGTTTAATCCAAGATAATCAAACAACTCCTTTATTGGATTAATAGTGGATCATTTAATCATTTCCTTCACAATCTCTCTTCCTATCCGGAGTATTATCTATCCAATCCAATTTAATCTTACAATCAAACATAGCCCAAGAGAAAAAAATAACCAAGTTAAATCTAAATCATGAAGTTGGCATGATACATAGGTTTATATAAAGCTCCACAACTAATTTTTATATGTACATTGGCGACGGAACTCCACTCCATTTTAGTTGCTAATAAGAGAAAATTTAACAACACAATTTTGGAAGGTCATCCAACAAAAACCAATAATTTTCTATACTTAAGCGAACGAGATTACCTCGACTGCATAACCAATCTCTAGTAATGCAGCTGCAACAGTTGCCATAAGTATCTGGTATGGATCAACTTCCAGATCATTGAACACCTTCAATGTTAATATCAAGCAAATTATCCACCATCAATAAAACATATATAAATACATGATTGCACAACCCAAATCTCTAAATTTAGCTATCTTTGAACCACCGAGGAAGAAACAAAATAGAGCAATAACCAAAGAGCATTCACCGACCAGGCATAAAATACAAGCAATATATGAGTAAGAGAGAAAATGCAGTGCAATAGGCATGAGTGTACTAACCAAAGCAATCCGGGGCTTTCTGTACCCAAATCTCTCTCCTCTTCCAGACCAAGAAGACACATTCCTTTCTCTAGCTTCCTTCTGCAATTTAGTCAAAACCCTTGTTGGCTTAAACCTCAAATCTTCACCAAAATCCAATCCCCCAATTTCCTTCAAATAGTTCAAATCCCCGGAAACCAATTCCCAATTCTCCCTTGAATCCTCCGGTCTTTCCACCAGTGTCCCAGGTAAAAATGCTTGGAACAACACCAAGAACAAGGAGAAGACAACTATTGTACAAATCCATTGCAGATAGCCAAACTTCTTGGGAAGCAAGAATCTTGGGAATCTCGATCTTGGTCGGTGAGCTCTCTCAATTCTACTGCTTGACAAAGAAGGAAGTCGACCCAGATTGTGATCCTTCTTCAAGGAAACCCCAAATTCCAGAGAACCCATCTCCAAGAACCATCAAACAGCGAAACCCAAGTACTCAAGACCGTCAAGGAACACAGCCAACGGCCTATTTTTGACCCTCACATGCAAAGAGAAAGGTCTTCTTTAGGAAACAAAATACTCAAATCCCACTACCAAAAAACCCACAAATCAATGACAAACAAGTAACAGAAACTCCTCCCTCTTAGAAAAGGGAAAGGGGGGTTAGTAAACTAAACGAAAATATAGTTCCCTTCCTTTTGTGGCAACAACCGGATTCGAAGGATACGAAAAGAAATAAAATAATAGCGTATAAGGAAAAAAAAAAAAAGCTAGGAGAGAAACACGGCTAGATAAGGTAGAGGAGGAGAGAACCCAGATGCAGATGAAGCTCCGCACCCAGAGCCAGAGCCAGCCAAGGGCATAAAGAGCTGAGAGTAGGAGAGTTGAGAGGGGCTAAAAGGGAATTTTACTATCGCGACAATAATGGTCACATAATCGTCAACAATGGGTATTGCCGGCTGTCCTAGCAGGGCAGCTGGTGGTCTCTTTACTGCTACTCAGCTAGTAGTTGTATTGTATTGCATCTTCACTTTTTTCTTTTTCTTTTTCTTTTTTTTTCTATATCCTTCATCGTTGTTTTTTAAGAAGCTAACAGACTATTACGTTTGTTTCATTTTTATTTTGAGTTTGCACTTTTTATTTTTTAATTTTCAGTAAAAATAAAAAATTAAAAAATATGTTTAATTTATAATTTTAATATAATATTTATAATTTGTCAATTCTTAAATATTTTTTATGCTTTGATTGTTTTCAGAATTTTTATCAAAAACATGAAAAATAATTTTTTATCGTTTTTTGCATTTTAAAGATTTTAAAATAAAAATTATTTTCTGTTTTCTATTTTAAAAAAATAGAAAATTTAAACGGAACACATTTTCTATAAAACAGAAAAAATAGAAAACATATCAAAACAAACACAACCTATTATATACATACGTACCCTATATAGGAGGATTTACCCCCTTGAGACACGTGGTCAAAGGATCCAAGATTGGACCATTCGGTCTGACCCGAGCCCCCGGTCAAACCATGGTCAAACCCGACCGAGACCATCCTCAAAGATTTCCCATCTCGCCACGAGCGTGTGGGCGCAAACCGTTCGTCAATCGGAGCTCAAACGAACTCAAACGGACCTCCCGAAATTTCCCGATCCAGAACCACCCTTGACGACCGGCTCGGTATGCACCCCCGGTATACCCGCTCGGCATCCCCCTCGGTGTGCACGCTTGGTAGCCACGCTCGCTAACTTGCCCGGTGCTCGGTACCGACCCGCACACTCGGTTTTCTCTCTCCTTCCAGGCCTATAAGTAGGTCTCGACCCCTTCATTTCTCGGGACCTCTTTTTCCCTTCTTCGGAGGCCGGTCCGGTTGCACGCTCGGAGCCTCCCCTCCTGACCGGCCTGGTGAGTTGCACACCCGGTAGCCTCGCTCAGCCTGTACGCCCGGTAGCCTCGCCCGGCACGCACGTCTGGTACTACCCGTCCGGTAGTACCGGCTCGGTAACACGTTCGGTACCGATCTGCTTGATATCGGTTCGCTAGGTCAGTCTTGACTGTTTCCCGACTCGGCCTTGCCTTCCCTCGGCCATGCGAGAAGGCCCACTCGGCGATTCTCGCCCTCCTGTCCAACCCCTCTTAACTGTTCTCCATCTTTCAT
>JAOWBR010231917.1:0-27019 GCA_028571145.1 Dionaea muscipula
TTTATTAACTTCACCCCACTTTATTATCCACCCCATTAATTTATTACACCCTATTTATTACCCACTACACCTCTTTTAATCCGACGGTTAATATTTATTCCCGCCCATTTTTATCATCCTACGGCCGAAAATATCTTGACATATTTTGGGGGTATATTTCAAAATATGTCATGCTTTGTATAATAGATATATATATCAAGGGGGTTATTTGATTGCCATTTTGGACGTCGATCAATTTTAAAATGATTTAAGATAATCCAAACCAGTGGCAGTGGATGTGTAGAAAATGACATTCTAAGACATTTTACGTTTCACGCCCGTCGAAAAGAGGCGTCGAAAATGGCGTCTAAATAACCTCCCCGTATATATATATCAGAGAGGTTATATATCAACACACATTAGTTGAGATATTTTAAGACGATCTGAAATTGTGGATGCATTTAAAATATATTTTTATGGGTATATGAAAGAAATTATCGAAAAAATATCTGGAAAGAAATTATCGAAAAAATATCTGGAAAGGTTCTATCTGATCGTTTTTTCGGGCCAATTTTGGTCGATTTTGGCACTATATTACACCTATCGGATCCGAAATAATTTGAGACTTTCAGAATGGTTAAATGTGTTCAAAATATTTTTTTTATGAATGTATTAACCCTTCGGGTTCCGGTAGGGGTTCTTGTACCTAAATATATTCATGTTTTCATAGAGTTTTTATTTTTTTCAACTTTTTATTTTTTTTGGGGTTAATGTATTAACCCCTCGGGTTCTAGTAAGGTGTTTTGCACACCCTTTAAAACTTATTTTGAACACATCCAATATCATTTCGGATCCGATAGGTATAATATAATGCTAAAATCGGCCCAAATCACCTAAAAAACGATTTCACATGTATACCCTTGAAAACTCATTTTAAACGCATCCACCGTTTTGAATCGTCTTAAAACATCTATGAAAGAGTGTATCCTAATGTGGTATTTAAGGCTCTTGATGTTCTCTA
This sequence comes from Dionaea muscipula, assembly GCA_028571145.1. Taxonomy (NCBI): domain Eukaryota; kingdom Viridiplantae; phylum Streptophyta; class Magnoliopsida; order Caryophyllales; family Droseraceae; genus Dionaea; species Dionaea muscipula. The sequence continues at coordinate 1,001 of JAOWBR010231917.1, forward strand.
TTTATTTCTTTGTTTCACCATAGCTTGACCCATGACTTTTCTTGCGTGATTCTATTATCCTATTTGAGTGCTATTGTGTTTACTTGATTGTGATGGCTGACCCTGACTCTTCTAAATGCGTTATTCTCTCTATAGATTAGAAATCTGATTTTTCTTCTATTACTTCGGTTCATTTGAACTCGAGGAATTTTGCTTATTGGTCGCATACTATTGAGACTTACTTAGAGGGTTATGGTTTAGATTCTCATCTCACTGACAATCTTCCCTATCAAACCAAGGCAACAAATGACTATAAGACTTGGAGGCAGACTATGCTCGGCTTCATATGCACCTTTGGAACAACATGGAGCTTGAGATCTCCACTACTCTCATTCACCAGCTCACCGTTAAGATTCTATGGAGTCAGTTTCATGAGTTATATTCTGAAGTGAATAATTTACAGAGAACTTATGATTTGCATCAGTCTTTTGCCTCTATTTAGTAGGTGGCTCCTCTGGAAGCTCATTATTTTTGAGTATCTGTAATGAATTCTCTTTCTACGAGCCGATCACTCCTGATGTTAAAGTTATGCAAGCCCAATGAGAATAGATGCTTGTTGCATGGTTTCTTCATAGTTTAGACCCTCCTTATGCTCCTGTGTGGTTTCAATTGTTGGCCTCCAAGGAGCTTGTATCGTTATTTGAAGCTTTTAGTCCGCTTCGTTAGGCTTCCATCCTTGCTTCCATTGCTCCGTTAGAGACCTTGCCTACTAATCATTCCGCCTTTGTGGCCTCTGGTCGCTCTTCTTCCTATGGTGGGCAAACAGAGGGCGAGGGACGTGGTGTTGGTCGTCGATCCTCTAGTCAGTCCTCTCATGGATGTTGATGTCATGGATGGTGATGTGGCCGTGATAGTTGTGGTGATCTCCTTTGTACTCATTGTCAGTGTAATAATCATACTTTTGATCGTTGTTGGGTTCATGGAAAGCCTAAATACATGGCTCATTTTACCACTTTGGATGATTCCTCTCCTCATCAGATTTCTCTACCATCTCCTCGTATGGTTCCTGTATCTGAGGAGTATCCGCTGCTTGGTTTGCTTGAGACAATGTCTTCTCCCATACCCTACGATTTCATACAGTTGGCATACGTTGTATTGCTTTGTTTACATCATTCATGTGTTAGCCCACCATTTTTTGCCAATTTTGGCCTTGGAGCCATGCTCATGCTTTCCTATATGATTTCTTGTTGTGTGTGGACCATGATATGATATGTGATGTTATATCAGTTTTCTGCCTGCTCTTCTTCTTCGAGAGTAGTGCTGAGTTATATAAGGATGTTTGATTGTGAGAGATTCACCTCGATTTCATTATGAGGTCTTATGGGAGATTCACCTCGGTTTCATTGCGACATCTTATTAGAAAGTTACCTTGGTTTCACTACGAGTTTTATTTGATGAGATGATGAAATGTTCTGACCCTATGACAACGGGGTTGATAGTTTATGTTTGATGATATGATGTCGTTGCCGACTCTGTAATAGTTGAGTCGATGGGATATGATTGATGATATATTGATATTTCCGACTGATAGTCGAGTCGACGGCATGGGATATGTAAATGCTATTGTTCTTTTAGTAGGAAACATTCTTCACTTTGGTGCTACATCTCGTAAAACTTTTAGACGGTTCAGAAAATAGATTGAGGTTGATGCTTGTTTCTTTGAATGCTGTGTGTGTCTGTTGAATTCCTTCAAACATATAGGTGGTGTTGATAATATTCAGATACCATCATACATTTTGTTTCTTTGTTCTTCTTTTTATTTTTTTGGGGGAGGGGGTTTTATTTATTAAATTATTTTTCTTTTTTATTTGGGGTGGGCGTAGGAGTGGGGGTATGGAGGTAAGGGAGGATGTTAGCGTATATTGGACAACATGTATATTTGGATGTTTTCATTGATAGAAAATTGATAGAAAGATACTTTCCACAGATAAGATATTGATAGAAAGATTTTAAGTGAAATTGATAGATTTCATATATTTGTAATGACTTCTTTTGACTACATATTGAATGGAAAAACCCTCAGCAAAGGGAATCCAAAACCAAAAATCAAATTATTTTGACGTGGTATCAGGGCCAGCCAACCAGCCAGGTTAGGGGTGGCATCGAAAGACTTGAAATTTGGGTATTTGAGGCACGAGGTTGATGTTATTCCCTTTCTTTCATCTTCATCCATCCTCTGTTGTCCTCTCCCTTTGCATTTCTTCCTTTTTGGAGACTCCTTCCTTTGATTTCTATTCTATCTTGGTTGGTTGTTTTTATTTCATTGGAGTCTCTCTTCCTCGATATCAAGGCCGTCCGTAACATCTTTAAATTTTGTTATCAGTCTCTTGAATTTCAGTTTATTAGAGGTTCCTCTTGTGGGCTGGGCAATTTCTCAGATTCTGGTTGATTGTTTTCCTTTCACTGGATTCTCTCTTTGTTGGTATCAAAGTCGTTGGTAACTCCTTTAAATTTTGTCGTCAGTCTCTCGGATTTCGGTTTATTGGAGGTTTCTCTTATAGGTTCCCTTAAACTGGACAATTTCTCGGATTTTGGTTTTTTCTCATTTTATCTTAGTTTCTCGACAATTTCTTGGCATTTTGCTGGTTCCTTGTAGTGGACCACGGTTTGCTCTTTTTTTTTTTTTTGAGACTTCTTTACAATTGAAGGGTTATAGTGATACTGATTGGACCGGTTATACGGATACTCGTCGTTCTGTTTCGGGTTAGACAATATTTCTTGGCAATGCTCTTATTTCTTGGAAGAGCAAGAAGCAAGCTCCTATCTTAAGGTGACCCATCAAGTCCGAATATAGAGCTATGTCATCTGCCTCCTCTGACATTACATGGCTTCGAGGGGATGTTGGGTTAACTTGGTGTTCCACAACTTGCTTCCACGCTATCCAAATTGCTATCAATCCAATTTTTTTTATGAGCGCACCAAGCATATTGCGATGGATTGTCACTACATCCGTGAAGCATTTGTTTGTTAGGAGATTACTCTTCCTCACATTTCCATTGATCACCAAACTCCTGATGCCTTTACCAAAGTTCTCTCCTGCCACTATCATCAGTTGAGTTCGCGACATTGATGTTTCTTGACCGACCAGCATCAATTTGACCAGGGATGTTAGCGAATTGCATAACACGGTTATTTGGATGTTTTCATTAGATATGAAATTAATAAAAAGATAGTTTTCATAGATAGAATATTGATAGAAAGATATAAAGATAGTTTGATAGAAAGATATAAAGATAGTTTCCATAGATAAGATATTGATAGAAAGATTTTAGGCGAAATTGATAGTTTTCATATATTTGTGATGATTTCTTTTGGCTATATATTGAATGGAAAAACCCTGAGCATAGGGTAATCCAAAACCAAAAATCAAATTATTTTGACAGAGGAAACAAAAGCAAAGGAGGAAAAAATGAAAAGGAATGATAGAAAATATGGATTGTTCTTGTTAGCATAATGATAAAATGAACCTGTGAGTGAACTATGTAACAAGTTTAGCATAGGTTGAAAGCAAATGCTTAAACCGGTTATGTAGAAAGGTGTGGTTTAGATGTCGGGTTAGATCTCTTTAACTTTCTGCTTTATGATTTATAAATTATTAATTTTCTTCCACACATTTGCTATTACTGAATTTCATGTTTGGTTTTTGGTATATAATGTTGTGTCTTTGCTTTTTGTGTGGTTGCAGGTTTCCCTTGGCGATCGATTTTCAAGGAACATGCCCATTTCTTGGACAGAAGTAGAAGCAAAACTCTTCGCACTTAATGCGGTGAGAAAACAAAGTCTAATAATGCACTGGCTGTGGAGTTTGAGATATGCTACTTGTGGTAATCTTTCTAGTTTAGTAGTGACTAAAGATTTACTTGTAGGTAGATTAGACAAGAGTTGTTAATGTTAAGTATGCTTGTGTCGTCTATAATTGTTATTTGAATATAATTGTTGCTTTATGCCTTGTTGCGTTTATATAAAGGCTAAATCCTTTTCCATTATCTGCCTCTTGCCTTTGTGAGGTGCACGTCCCGCACCTCGTGCCTTGGTTGGAGGACCATATCACCTTGAGTGTCCCACACACATTAAAACACTAGAAAAATGGTTTTATAACCTCGTGCAAGTGCTCATCGACTCATTGCAATTTGCATAATCCATGAACCCCCTTAGTTATCGTATCCTTAGGAGTGGTTTAGTCATTTTATGTTGCAGAAAATTTCTATCTTGTGCTCTAGTGATGAGCTAAGCTCCAATTGGCGCCAGCCTTTTCCCTCTTTTTAGTTGTTTTAATTTCCTAGTTTTACTTTTCTATTGATTATGCCTACTTTTATGTATTAATGGCTATTGTACTGGTAGTTGTATTGATTGTATTATGGTGAATAACTCCTTGAATCCGTATCAAATCGAGGTCTTTATACACAAGTTTAATATCCATTAATTACCTGAAGAAAGTAGCTTTAAGTACTCTGTGGATCACCTTCTCAAGGTGCACACTTCCCTTTGGGGGTCTAGGCTCTTTGTGATTTAATGTGCCTTACATCTTTAAGGCACCTTTGCAAAGACATCTGATTGTTTCTCAAACCATAAGATTAAACTCCATTACTGTTCCAATAATGACCTAAGCATGGGTCGGGCTGGACCGATTATGGTCCCAAAATATCTGAAGCTAGGCCAGTCCTGGCCCAACCCTTATGTTTTTAAAGTAATATGTCAGGCTGTGCCTGGCCTATATTGCTTCTGACCAGGCTAGGCCTTTATTGCATCAGACTGTGCCCTTGTGATTACTTACATTGATCACCCAAATTTTTTCGAGCTCGACTAGTGCTTGGGTTGGGCCAGGTCAAAGGACAAAATGGCTGCCTAGGTCGGGTATTTAGTGAGGCCGGCCAGTTGGGCCAGGTGAGTACCCAGGCCTGTGAACAAGTCTGGTGCCCTTTGAGCCAAACCATGGTACAAGAAGAATTTTAGAGAGGGGAATAGTTGTATACCATGTGTCTGCACAATAGCAGTATGAGTTATGTATAAAATGTGATAGTGGGGATGGAGGGATACAGATATCGCATTGAAGCGAATTAGGTCGGAGCAAATAGGAGACGGAACAAAGATGCAATTTAGGTAGTTTAGTCATGTGAAGCAAAGGTCAGCCATCGTACAATAGGCTGTGAAAGGTGCAAGAAGTTTTCCAAAAAGGATTTGGGGAATGCAATTGGCAAGTTTTCAAGATACTATAAAATCTCAGACATTACTGCTGCCTGAGAAGTGGCCACAAAAGTGTATAATGGTTCCAAAGAAGCTAGGTAGTTGGTCCCAAGTTAGGGGGGAAGTGAGTGTTTAGTTCTTAGTTGGCAGCTGCATCATTACACGTGTTACTTGTAAATCTAGCCGTCTTCTCTTATATACTTCTGGATCTTTTCTTCTGGAGTACTTGTAAATTTTGGATGCTGTTGTTAGTGTCATGGGTTGTCAAAAAGGCATTAAAAAAGTTTAGCTCTTGTTTATTTCCTCTAATTCCTGGCTTCCTGCTCCTTCAATTTTGCTTGTTCTCAGTTTGGCTCCATTCATGAATTGTATCCGGTATCAATTAACCATTGAATCTAGGGTGCTGAAGTAGTTCTGGAGCAGAATATAAAGGATGGCCTTTCTATCATAGAGCATCTCGTGAAGCTTCTATCTGATGAGGCCTCAGATCAGGATATGCCTAAGGGCTTCATGTGCATTGTAAGTCATTAAAATCATTTCACCTTTTATTGTATTGATGCTGATTTGTCATCTGTGTCGAAATGGTTTGGTGCCTTGCCATATAAACATTCTCCTTCTAGGTGTACAGATCACTTGCAGATGTTATTGGTTCATATTCCAAGTGGATATCGACTTTAAACACTCATGCCCGACCTCTCTTGTGAGTCTATCTGAACTTATCTGATAGTTGTCTTAGAAATTGAAACACCCTAGTAAGCTACATCTAGATGTGTTTGTTTGTTCTATTTTATTATCTGTATGCTAGTGAGGAGGCTTGGCAAATAATTTAGATAATTTAGCATGAACTGTGGCAGCATCTTTGTTTTTGTAGTACTAATTTTCTATTTTCAGACTATTTCTTGCTGCAGGTGTCTCAAGACCTTTGTCAGCAAGTTCTTGTGTCTCTGCCTTGCGAAAAATATGTGAAGATGCCTCTTCCATTATATATGACCCTTTGAATTTGGAAGTTCTGGTCTGGATTGGAGAGGTGATGCAATTTTTTTCAGCGAGCATATGTTACTTAATCACATTCTTCAATTTTCTGTGAAATCTCAGTGTTGGGAGTCCTGGGCAATTTCTGTTTGAACTGGCAATGAGGATTAATTGTAATTGAAATTCTTCTGAACTGTTATCAATACTTTTCATTAAACCAAGGTTGTAAATGGTCTATTCCTTAAGTTTTATGTTGTTCACTCTTTGTTTAGGTATGCGGATACATCAAAGATAATTCTAGGTGTTTCGAATTAACTTTGGCTTTGGCTTTTTACTTTAATATTTTCATATGCACCCAAGAGGTAAGAGTATTGGTTCTGAATATTTTTCAAATTGCTTATTGCATAGGGTCTGGAGAAGCAGCATTTGCCTTTGGAGGATGAGGAAGAAGTTGTTACTGCAATAACACTTGTTGTTGGAATGCTTCCTGATAATGAACTGAAACACAACATTTTGAATCGAATGCTTTCTTCTGGCTATGGTGCTATCGGAAAACTTGTAACTTTCTGTTTGCTCAACCCTCTACAATTTAGTTTTGTATTTTCATGCTAGCTGTGGTGTGGTTACCTGCTTAATTTCTAAACTTGACTACTTCGTCACTTCAATTATTCCATGCATTTCACAACTGGATGGATATATACATTGTAAGTGTTGTAGAACGTTTACAAAGGATAGATACGCTATATATACTAAATAATGACAAGGTATCAACATATTGTTTCCAGTTCGACATGTTTAATGGTATGTTATTGAGAACAATTCTTAGATTGTGTGTGCCTTCACATTATGGATAGAATGAGCACTTGAGGCTCTGGTTTCCTACTTCATCTGATCACAGTAACTCTTTCTTCCGCTGAGTGGGGTGGGTTGTACTACTTCCCATTATTAAGTAGTCATTAGACATTTTTCTGCACAATCTATAAACAGCCTATGCAATGCCTTACGGTTTTTAGTTGATGGGAAGACATTCAGCAGGGAGAGTCTAGACCCACCGAGTAGGCCCACAAGTGATAGTCATATAAGTGATCTTAGACCTACCTTTTAACCAAAAAACTAGCTAATGGGTTGAGAGTCCTCCTCACTTATATGCTATCACTCTTTTTTTTCTTCACTCTAATGTGGATTTCTTCTTAATTCACCACATGTCCACAACATTTAGTTTCATCCAATTCAACTTTTTCTTTGTCAGCCTCTTTTCCGGTGTCACATTCTTTCTCTTACTTCTATGTAGAGGCTCATTTTAGGTCTTATATCTATCTGCATGACTGATCCATATTAGTTGCATTTGAACAGCGGAATCTGTGTCTTAACTGTTCATTTACTTAGTATCTTCCTCTTCACAGTTCCGCTCTTTAAGCATGTTGGAAATTCTGTCCAAGTTCTTGGCACTTGTTTTAGTTTGTACTTTTCTAACGAGACTTTTGAATTTCAATTCCCAGCTCGATTGAAAAGCCTCGTGCATTCAAAATTGGTGTAGGCTTCAGTTTGGACTGCATATAGTTACCTGATCTGGTTGTGGTAGTTCGTACTCTGCCAATACATTTTAAGCATAAGCTAGGTTAATCTAACTTTCAAAGTTTGCGTATCCTGCATTGGAGTGTATGAGTTAAAACTATGAATTTTCTGGATTACCTGTGAATTCACGATGCCAATACAATAGGTTGGAAGATTACAATTGAATGAAAAAAAAAACTTGAAGAAAAGATTTGCATGCTTTTGAAAGTTGAACATTTGAATTGCTCATGGAGAAGAGTTGAAGAATAAGCATTCAACAAGAACAAAACTATTAGAATACAATTGCCTTATTACCTTGTTGAATTCACAGTAGTAAGTTATACTTGTTAGTAATATCTTTAAATTATAGTTTGCTCTCTGGTTAGGATTATCTTTAAGCTATAGTCTGGTCTTATTCAGACTTCCATTCCATGCTATCCTGAGAGTATCAAATGTTGATGGTGACGAAGGTGACTTTCGGTGGACACGGAGCCAACGAGTTCAGTCGAACAGCATAAAGAGTCTAAGATTACAGAAGCGTTCGCCAACTTTTATTGGCAAAGCATTGCAAGCAAATAGAGCATAGAGCTTATCGTTTGTTTCTATTAGACACCACTGATGATAGGTGATGTTCTATAATCGCAATAAGAATTTTTGTGGTCAAGTTAGTGAGCGTTAGCTACCATAATCGTGGTCAAATAAACTCCTGAGTGGCGCATCCAGCTATGTCTAGTCCTATATACCTGCGAAGTGGTGGAAGTAGATTCATCAGCCTATGAGGACTAAGTGAAATGTGGTACAGGGTGAAACAAATGGCATACTTCGATAAATAGAAATCAAGGACCAAGGTGAAGTAACAGGACAGTAAGTCTAAAGCATATTATAAAGATAGCACACCAGCCTCATCATGAACCTCAATGCTCAACATCCTCATACCTGCCATTGGAAGAAACAAAGGGACTCTGCTGTCCAAGTCATATAATGTGCCTCAAATAACAAGACTATGAAACAGAATTCAGGAGGCACTAGAATTGATGAGCCATCTCAATATCATGCAAGGAAGACTGCCTACTAAACAAGGAAGGTAGATACTCATGAACTAGCATGGAAACAACACCATCAAGGTCAGAGATGTCAAGAAAATAGAGAAACAATAGATCAAAGGCCATCATGTCATATATCAGAACATCTCTCAATATATCTCATATCATATCATACCATTTCTCATCATATCATATATCACATCATACCTCCTTATTTAGAAATACGTAATGGAGTATAATAATGCCAGTGTAGAACACATAAGCCATAAGGTAACTTGTCGTGCAAGTAGTACAATCCTGATATGACGACCAGGCAGAGTAGAAACATACAGAGAACCGTCCAAACCCTCCCGTCATGAATAGAAGAACTTATAGACGTTGTGCACTGGAAGTCACCCTAATGGACATATTCTCTCACGTGGCCAGAGTCACTCGGGTAGGCATATGCCCCCAAAGGATATCTCCTGGACATAATCACTCCATCCATCGTCTGGAATACCACGGAAAACACATGCCAAGCATGCCAATATCATCATCATGTCATCACCCATGTGTAACCAACTCTATCATCATAGAGTCAAAACATTACTTCACCTTATCATGTAAAGTCCTCATAGTGTAACAGAGGAACGGCTCCAATCACAACTCAATCACACATATATGGTAGGCACTATTCTCTAAGAAAGGAGAGTAGGCAGAAGTCAAGAATATCCACATGCCATCCATAACATGGTCCACATATATAAAGAAAATCACAGGGATATCACAAACATGGCACAAATGCTAAACCAGTAACGGATAGTGGACCAGCACATCAATGATGTAAACACAACAACCAGTGTTCTTGTTAATAAATTAACTCTACCAAAAGGACAACCTTGTGGTAGAAGGTCTATGAATTATATTTATTTTAACACACCCCTTCATACGAATGTTTCTTTTGGACTTGAAGCGTGGACTGTACATTGACCCATTTTATACCAGTACTAGATAAATGGGGGTCGCGCTCACAAAATTCAAACAAAGATCATGCCTACCATGTTAAGAAATCAACTCTACCAAAATGTCAACCTTGTGGTAGAAGGCCTATGAATTATATTTATCTTAATAGTTCTAAATGGCGCTCAACGATAGCATGGTTGCTGGAGACCCTCAAGCGCCAAGGCCTTTTAATTGGGCATTAATCGTCTTCAAACAATTCGGCAGATTTTTATTTATTTATTTAATTTTTTTATTTGTGTATTTTTGTAGAGAGAAACGAGGTCGTCAAAGCAATAGGAACCAATGACACCATCATATAAACGTCCACGGGTAATATCCTTAAAAAATGTCGAGCGTATATGAACACCTAGTAAGCTGGGTGATATTTATATGCATCATAGCATATGTGTGAAAATCTCCCTATTGTTGGATGGTCTGGGTATTTGTGGTTAGGTATATGGAGTTGAGTTAACAATCCACCGGCCTACACCAACACCCCCACGTGGAGGAGATGCTTGTCACACTGATCAGGACGGGTCTCTCTCTTTGAATTAGGAAGAGAGTCCCACAAATTTTTGGTTTGGTTGTCATTTTTTATTTCAGAAATAAGCCCCTATTTTTTTTTGAACCGTTGAATGAAAAATCGGCTGCCAAAGGCCTTGGCGGTTGACTTTTAGAACACTAAATTTGTTAAATCGATTTTTAAAACGATTAAGCATAAATCATGGCGGCAGGACATCTTCAAGCGATTAATCGGCGCTTAATCGACCTTTGTGGCTGACTTTTAGAACAGTGACAACAACTACAACGTATGTCAGGTGTAGGAAAAACGGAGGGTATCAAGAATGTACCAGATTTCAAGAATGGCTATGTGCGATACCTCACCTGATAATTGACCAGATAGCTAACCAAAGTCAACTTTAAACAAGCTCCACAACGATCAGAAATATATTCTGATAAACAAGCATAGGCATGGTTCACAAATATGCTCCAATGGTAGTAAATGATCACTAATATACCATGGAACTTGTACCTCCCTTAAAATTCTCTTATACAATCATCAGATATTTATATATAAGTGTTTAAGATCATTTTCCAAGCATTCGGGGTCAAAACATACAAATCTGTTGGTGTCGGAACCTCTAATAGTCCGTTAAAACCCCTAAACGTCACTGTTTAATAAAACAGTCTTAACTTCTTTATATGAATTTCAATTCCGATGATTCAAGTTGCTATGGAGAACTAAGATCAAGATCTACAACTTTCGTGTTTAGAGTTTTTCGAGATTCAGATGGAAAGATGGTGTAAAACTGCCTGGAAGTCGGGTTAGATGGCACAGGTCGACCCATACCATAAGATAGGTCGACCCATCCCTATTTCTGCAAATTTCGAATGCTACGTTTCCTTGTTCCCAAACCATTCTTTTGCCTAAAACATGCCCACACCAGTCATAAAACATCAACACAACATCATCAGAACCTTTCAAAGCCACACCAACATCAAATACACAATATAATCGAAAGAGGAACCCCTAAGGCATGGTATATACAAACTTCTACTACTTACACTTCTGATTTCACTTATGTAATCATTAAAATTCATTACCAACCACAAAGTTAACCAGTAGCTCACTTGATACTGCTTATGGATGAAGAACAAGACCTCCCCTAGCTTCCTCTGACCACTATAACAAACCCAATCCAAAAGAAGAAGGTAGGAGATGAAGGGCAAGTAGAAAATGGTGAGATTTCTTGTCTATACTCCTTCTCTTCTCCTTGGTTTCCTTCTGTCCCCTCTCTCTGATTCTCACGTGCAGGAGATGGGAAATGAAGAAGTGTAGAGGTTAGTAGAAGAAGCTGGGAAACGGCTGTGAACTAACTTAAGCTAGAGGTAAGGGTGGTAAATTAACTAATAATAGAAATCTAATAATAATCTTTTAACTCTTTATGCTATGACATCTTATCTTCCTTCATTTCATATCATAATCCTCCAACCATCCCAATATTATAGTCAAAGTTTATCATTTTTCGTAACGATCATTTAAACACCAAAATCGATATAATCCGAAATCCTATGGTAAAAACGATTATTTTACCCTTAATATTACTTAACTTCCATAATTCTTCCCAATTAAGCCCTTAATAGTCATTAAGGCCTATAAATCCGGTACGGGGTATTACAAGATGAAAGTATCAATTAGTGGCATCAAAGAGAATGCCTATAATGCTCAAAGACCTTCAAGTTATTATGATTAGATTTTCTTGAAAAATTTCAGCTAACTGGTTCCTTGAGGTGGGGGGGGGGGGGTATTTTCATTTTTCAAGTCACTGATTAATATTGTTTGGAGCATGAGTGATGAAGCACCAATTAAATACGATGTGATGACTTCTTCTAATGGCCAATCAGTGTTTCCTTTTTTTTAGATGTCGTCACGTGAACTGTTGTTTCTGAGGATTAGCGTATTTTAAACTTGATCCCCCCGGTATTTTCAGATTAATGATGATAAAGAGCATATTGTTAGGCAGAATCCAGTTTCTTATACACGACTCTTGAACTCTGCAGCAAGAGGGCTGTACAGGTATGTTGACTATTTAACAGTGCCAGGTTATCCTCTTGTGATCACAAAAATCTTTCTGGAATTTAACAAATTTTGATGTGTCCTGCTAATTGGCCCTTCCAGCTGGTTTGGGTGAAAGGTTCCCTAATTTGTTTCCAAGTCTGGGAGTTTTACCTTTCAGGATGGTGTCTACAATATGTGCTTGGGTTATCATCACTTGTATATCTTCTGAATGGTGTTAATGTGATTACTTCTGTTTGAAATCAACAAACCATAAATAATCTTTCTGTTAATACATCGCAGGGATCTTTACTCAGGGGCGATTGGTGATTTGATAAGTATTTTTGTTGAAAATTGCAGTAACTTCTCCCAGCATGTAGCGTTTTTGTGCTAAATTGGTATCAGTGTGGTTTGGTTCTGATGTGCTTGTTTTACATATGCCAATGTTTGTATGGACTTTCAAGTGTTCTGCGACATTGATGCTACTCTCTTGTTCAGGATGGCCTCTGTGCTTAGTCATCTAGGGACATCGTTGTCTAAGGCCTCTCCTGTAGATGATCCTCTTCTAGTGTTGTTGAGCATATTTTGGCCCATCATGGAGAAACTTCTCAAAACAAAACACATTGAAGATAGAAATCTATCTGCAGCAGCTTGTCGAGTTCTTTCACAGGCAATTCAGTCATCAGGTACCGACTCAACCCAGCCAAGCTGTGTACGGAAAGGAAGAATGATTATATGTGGCATATGAGTACTTATGTATAGTTGTTTTCATTTTCAGAATGATGATTGTACTGTTTGCGAATGTCTTTTTACGTTTCAGGGCATCATTTCGCTACACTATTACCTACAGTTTTAGAGTGCCTATCATCAAACTTCTTGTCATTTCAAAATCATGAGTGCTACATTAGGACAGGTAAATATTTAACTAACACGAATAATGTTGTTGCAAGTCTTGTTTGGGCATCCTACTAGTATTCAGGTATCATGTCTGGATTGAATTTGTTATGTTATATGTTATGTTATATAGCTAAAGGGCATTTTGGTATTTTGTTGGTTGTAGTATATAAGGGTTTAATCCTGAGTGAATAAAGAATTACTTCCCATTTTTCTCATTGGCTTTGGCTTTTCTAACATGGTATCAGAGCAAAACCCAAAACCCTAGCCCCCACCCCCCTTCTACTGCACCAGTCAACCACCACCCTAGCCCCTGGCCGCCCATCTTCCCAAGCCCACCACCACTAAACCACCATTGATTTCTACCAACCCAACCCAAGAGAGGACAACCTAGATGCTGGTGCACCTGGAGTGAGGTGACTCGCTGTTGAGCGGGGCTTCAACGGCCTAAAAGAGTGGTTGCCGCATTCTTCAAGTTTGATTAGGCGGCCTCTGATGCGTTTCGTTCCAGTTTGATCACTGCAAGTGGTGGAGGAGGTCGAGTCGCCGCCGCCCTCTTAACTGCGCCCCTTGACGGTGCTTCATGCGCCCTCACGTCGCCGCCTATGGACCTGAACTGCAGAATGTTCTTCTCTTCATTTTAGTCCTTTCTTTCTCTATGATCGACCCTTGATTCTTTTCCTATTGCATTGTTTTGATGTGTTGAAGTTCGAATTTGCCTTTGTGGTCCGTATTCTTGGTTGCTTATTGATGATTGTTGATTATGTGCCTGTTGATGATCACTTGGGATGCTTGTATCGGGTTGGTGTCCGTTCGACTTGGCTATATCCCTTCATTTTCCTTTCAGGGCTCACATTTGGATTTTGTACAGTTGTGAAGTTGCTGCTTTGTGGATACCCGTTTGAGGCTTTGATGGTATTAACACTCTTGATCGTCGATCATCGATATTGGCATTGGTTTGGTTTCGGGGCTTCGTGATTTACTGATTTTGGTGCTTGGTTTCTTCGATTGGTTTCGGCTCGGAGTGTTCTCTGCTTGGTTCATAGCTTTTGATATCTTCTGATTGATCATTTCATGGCTATTGGTATTTGTGGTGATCGTGGAGTTCGATTTCATATGTTTTCCCTTGCTCCCATGGACTTGATCCCTTTGTTGTGGATTTGAGCGATGTCTTCTTTTGTTCGTGGTCGGCACCTTAATAGAGACATTATTTGTTGGACTTGCTGCTTCACCGCCTTCAGATTTGGATATTTCTATCGCTCTGCGAAAGGGTCAGCGTAGTTGTGCTTCTTATTCGATGTCTGCTCATATCTCCTATGCTGGTGTGTTTCCTTCTCAGTAGGCATTTGTTTCTATTTTGGACTCTATCTCTATTCCTTGGACCTTATCTGAGGCTGTTCCTTCTCTTGAATGGCGGCAGACTATGGCTTAGGAGATGGAATCCTTTGAGGCTAATCAGACGTCGACCTTGTTCCCTTGCTTCCAGGGAAGCGGGCTATTGGTTACAAGTGGGTTTATGTCGTGAAGGTTAATCCTGATGGCTCTGTTGCACGTTTGAAGGCCCGCTTGGTTTATGCCTAGGTGTATGATGTGGACTATACCGACACCTTCTCTCCGGTGGCCAAAGATGGCCTTTGTTCGTGTGCTTATTTTCTTGTTGCTTCTCGGCGGCCTTTACACCAGCTTGACGTCAAAAACATAAACTCCTAAGACCAAAATATATTGGCTGAGCGAGATGTAGGAAAGGGTAAAAAGAATATACCAATCCCACAATCAAACACAACGGGAACAAATATAAACATCATCCTAAGAGGCCTGACGTCGTCCTCTTGCCCCATCTATCTAGCTCCAAATTGCGCCCACAGAATTATCAATTGTAGCACCATCAGCCAATAAATATTGGCTAAGCTAGATTGTTTGCAGAAGGAGGTTTATATGGAGCAACCTCCTCGCGGGATGGTTGCTCAGAAGGAGTTTAGCTATGTGCGTCGGTTCAAGAAGTCCTTATATGGGTTGAAACAATCTCCTAGAGCATGATTTTAAAGGTTTAGCTCCGTGATTTTAGACTTTGGTTTGAGGAGGTCTGCCAAGGACCTTTCGGTATTCTTTTGTCACTCTAGTACTCGTTGTATTCTCATTGTAGTTTATGTGGATGACATTACTATTATTGGGAGTGATAGTTTAGGGGTTGCTTTCCTAAAAAATTTTCTTCAGAACCAGTTTCAGACTAAAGATTTTGGCTCCTTGAGATATTTTTTGGGAATTAAGGTAACCTGTTGCAAACGAGGAATCTTTTTGTCTTAGCGTAAGTATGCTCTGGACTTGTTTCAGGACATTGACATGATAAATGCAAAGCCCAATGATACTCCTATGCTCCCAGGGATGGAGCTTGCGCTTGGAGATGGTAAGGTGGGCGCTGATTCGAATAGATACAGACGATTAGTGGGAAGGTTGAACTGCCCTGCCATCACTCGCCCCGATATTGCCTTCTCTATTAGCGTGGTTAGTCAATTCATGTCCGATTCTCGAGTCTCTCATTTGGAAGCTGACATGCTTATTTTCGGGTATATTAAGGGATATTCTAGTTGCGGCTTACTCTATAGTGATCATGGTCATCAACGTATAGAGGGTATCTGTAAAGCTGATTGAGCTGGTTCACCATTTGATCGGAAGTCCACCATGAGTTATTACGTGTTTATTGGTGGCAATCTAGTCTCTTGGAAGAGCAAGAAGCAGTCTGTTGTAGTCAGGTCTAGTGTCAAGTCTGAGTATCGTGCTTTAGCCCATTTGAGTAGTGATGTCTCCTTTCTTCGGCACTTACTTGATGAGTTGGGATATTCTTTTCCGTGACCCGCTCAGTTTTGGTGCGATAATTAGTTAGCTATTCATATTGCCTCGAATCTAGTATTTTATGAGTATGAAGCATATTGAGGTTAATATCTATGCTCTGACTTGAGGTGAAGTGTTATGTTATGTGTTATGCTATATAGCTAAGGGTATTTTGATATTTTGTGTGTTGTGGTATATAAAGGTTTTACCCTTAGTGAATGAAGAATAACTTCCCATTTTTCTCATTGACTTTGTAATAGAATTATATGTCTTTATTTTGCCGTGTGAGTTTAATGTGTGGCCCATTCTCATGCTTGAAAATGGACTCGAAGCAATCATGAAACAGATGAACTTGAAACAACAAGATGAGAATAGTGTCACAATGATGTCCATGTTTTCTTCCCACATTTATGCTGATGGCCATTTTTTACTCTCTACCCAAATCTTTATAGGTAATTGTAAGTTTAGCATTCGATATTTTGCTGTCATTGGTTGTTTCATTAGAAACAAGCAAAGAAGCCTTTCAAGAACTAGATGCTGGAATATGTGGATTACAAAGATATGATCGTTATAGTCAATAGAGTCTAGGTTCAAACAGATGGATCTTGTTGAATGTAACCCATCAAGGTATTTTTGTCCTTGTACTATCCCTCTCTATATATAAGATTTGTGAGTGTGTTAGAGTTTAACCTAGGCACTTATTCTCTTCTAATCTTGCTTATATAGTATCAGAGCTAGGTTGAAACCTTCACCCCTTAAGATGCTCAGCCACCACCCACCATCTTTGCTCAGCCGCCAGCCAACCACCCATTGTTTCCCAGACCACCGCCTCCCATACCACCACCGACAACTCCATCTCTGACATGCCTAGAAGTCGGCGACCTCGAATATGCCTCCCCACCACCTGCTAACCAATCTAAACTCTTCAAACCCGAAACCTAGCAGTTGCCCAAACCTCCTCTTTCTTCTTTCTCACATCTCTTCCAATCCACTCACCACACGACTGAACGACCACCATAGGACGATAGAAGCCACCCAATCGCACCTTACCCTGGTCACGCTCCGCCATCCAGAACCGCACACGCCACCATGTGCCACCTCTCCTCCTGCGCGTGGATCTCACGCGCCACCCATATGCGCTCCAGCGCTGCCGGCCCTCAGCCCAGTCCTTTGGCGTGCTCTTCCTCCTCTATGTTCTTGGATTGAATCAGCTTGGAATAAATCAGATGATTATTTCTTCTCCTTTGTTCTACACGTGTTTGCTTCTCCATCCTCCTTTGTTTTGCGCGTGTCTGTTCTTGGCCCTTAAATGATTATTCCTCCTCTATCCTCCTTTGTTCCGCGTGTGTCTTCTTTAGGGCTTGGAGTAAATCAACCCTCCTTTATTTTAAGAAGCAACTGGATATGCTAATTCACTGTTAATGGGTGTGTGATTTGGAGCTTCTCCTGTGCATTTTTATTATGACTTGGACTGTGGTTTCTTTCTGATTTTGCTGATATTTTAGCCTCCTTAAGGGAGCCCTTGTGTTCTTAACCATAATTATTATGGACGATGGCTGAGACTAGTGATCTTATTATTTCTTTGGATTGAAAATCCGATACCTCTTCTATTACTTCCATTTGCTTGGACTCGAAGAACTTTGCCTATTGGTCGAGGGCCGTGGAGACTTATCTTGAGGGTTATGGTTTAGATGCACATCTTACTGATGTACCCCCAGACAAGACCAAGGTACCCGATACTTATAAAGCTTGGAAGCAGACTGATGCTAGACTCCGTATGCACCTTTGGAATAGTATGAAACCTGAGATTACTATCACTCTTATTCACCAGCCCACTGTTAAACTTTTGTGGAGTCAGTTGCGTGAGTTTTACTCTGGGGTAGATAATTTACAGCAAACATATAATCTCCATTAGTCCTTTGCCACTATTCATCAAGGTACCTCTTCATTGGAGGCTCATTATGTCAAGTTTCGGAGCATTTGCCTTAGTAGCTTCCAGTCGCTCATCTGCATATGGTGGACCGTCCGGTGGAGTGAGCCGAGGTACTGGCCGTTGCTTTTCTAGTCAGTCATCTTATGGTCACCACCTCCTCGTATGGTTCCGATATCTGAGGAGTATTAGTGCTATTTGGCTCGCAAGACGGTGTCTTCCCCCACTGTGCTACTTCTTCGGCTCAACTCCCTTCTTTTTAGACTATTTCTAGTGCCTACCATGTCACCGCCGACCGTCCATGGATTATCGACGCTGGTGTCACTGATCATATTGTTGGATCTTCCACTAGATTTCAGCAAACTACTGAGCTTTCTCTTCCCCTTTGTATTGCCGATTGCTCGGTTACCGCTATTGCTGGTTTGGGTTTCATTTTAGTACTCTCACTTTGGAGTCTGTTATTCATGCACCCACATTTCCTCTCAGTGTTATGTCTGTTAGTGCGATTACTAGACAATTGAGATGCTCTGTTGCCTTTTTCTCTGATCGCCTTCGCTGTATTATTCAGGATCTCTAGATAGGGAGAACCATTGATTTGGGGTTCAGCGTGGTGGCTTATATTACTTCATGAGGCCTTTCAGTGTTGCTGCTTAGACATCAGTATCACCTCACCTACTCCACTCTCGCCTTGGTCATCCTTCATTTCAAAATCTCAAGCTCTTAGTTCCCCATTGTTCTAAGCTAGATAGTTTTTTATGTATGGTCTGTGAGCTTAGCAAATATCACAAAACTTCCTTTTCTTCACGTGTTGGTAATTGTGCTACGAAACCTTTTTATTTAATCCATTGGATATATGAGGTCCTTTACGCATTCCTACTCGTAATGGTTATCAGTATTTCGTTATTTTTGTTGATGGTTTCTCTCGTGCTACTTGGTTATATTTGATGAAAGAGCAGTTTGAATTACCCCACATTTTTCGGAGTTTTTATTTAAAGACTTCAAGTCAGTATGGTGTCATTATTAAAATTTTTCGGTCTAATAATACTTTTGAGTATTTTTCCTCTTTATCATCGTTCTTTACTCATCATGACATTATTCATCAATCCTCTTGTGCTCATACTTCCCAATAAAATGGGGTGGTCGAGCACAAGTTTCGTCATCTCTTAGAAGTCATTTGTGTCTTGTTATTTTAGATGCGTGTTCTTAAGACATATTGGTCGGATACTGTTCTTACTTCTTACTGTCCTTTACCTTGTGAACCGCATGCCCTCCAGTGTCCTAAGTGATAAGATTCCAGTCTTGTTATTGTTTCCTACCGATTCTCTCCATCATTTGCCTCTTCAAGTCTTTGGTTGCACTTGTTTTGTGCATGTCCTTGATTCTGTTTTTGATAAGTTGGATCCCAAATTTCGTCGATGTATGTTCCTGGGTACTCTCGCACACGGAAGGGATATCGATGCTACTCTCCTACCCTTCGTCGGAAGTTTGTGTGTGCTGATATTACTTTTCATGAGTTTGTCCCCTATTTTCCTAGACCTTTATTGTCTGAGGCCCTCTCTGAGTCTTTTTCCGCCCCTGTCCCATATCCTATGGCTGACTTTGAGTCGTCCCCATCCTCGGAGGTTTCTGTGCAACCACTTGGTACTGTGCAACCACCTGGTACTGGGTCTCCTTCCTTGGAGGTCCCTGCTTTATCTCTACAGGCTCCTCTCAAGGTCTATATATACTCGGCGATGCCCGACATCACCCCTTCCCGGTGACCCTGTGGATCCTATCGTCCTCCTTTTAGATGATTTTGTGGAGCTTCCTATTGCGCTGAGGAAAGGTGAATGACTAATGCACACACAAAATTTATAGTTTATTGGGAATGCTTTAATCTGCCCCTAGTGGGTGCTAATGCAATGTCCTTTTCAACATGAATTCAAGAAATAGGAATTCCCTTCTTGTCCAAACTTCTCAAAAGAACTTTGAAAACAAATCATACACCTCTGAGTCAATAATCATCATATTCAATTTTGTTTTCTCTTCCTTAAATCACTCCAATTAGACTCTTCAGAAGGTGACACCTTTGGCTGTCAATTGCCCTGGCGTAAATTGTAATTGGTCCTCGGATCTGAGTCACCTGCCTTAACTTCTATTATGACAGTCTTTCACATAAGCTATAATTTCCTTGAGCATTACATGCCTTGCAAAGAAACTGAAAAAGTATGGATCACTCCAATAGCAAACTGTCCTGTTTAATTGGTCTGAGAGGGATCAAAAACATTGTGTGCAAAAAGAAGGATGAAGCTTCAGTGGAGAAAGTACCAAATTGAATTTGTGGTGCACTGTCGTCATGCTGGTAAAATTATGGTGATTTATTATTTAATGGAGCATTTGTTCCGCGAGGTTAAATACTTATATGATTTCTGTATCATAATGCCAAGAATGTGTTGTTAATGATTAGTTTGTATGTATGTGCTACAAAAAAATGCAGTGCGTACGTGGAAGGAAGCAAAGTAAGAGTATTTGAATTTATACTCCATCTAGTAGTATAACTATCCAGTGTCACTGACACTGTTAAGTTGAATTTTCAGCTTCTATTGTTATTGAAGAGTTCGGGCACAGAGACGAATATGGACCTCTATTCATCAATATTCTTGACAGATTCACTCATGCAGCATCAATTGTGGCACTTAATTCTCCATATATATGTGATCAGGAGCCTGATTTGGTGGAGGCCTATGTTGGTTTTACATCTATATTTGTCCGTGAATCTCCAAAGGTCCAATATACTCGTCCCCCCTCTAGTTTCATAGTTGAGATGAATTTCTTATTCCTATTTTATAGAGCAGTTGGGAAGCGACCAGAAGCAGCTAAGTTAGATTCTCAGGTTTGGTGGTATTCTGCAGACTGTACTAGCAGCATCTGGTTCCCTTCTGGAAGCCTCCTTTCAAAAGGCAGCTATATGCTGCACTGCCATGCATCGTGGAGCAGCTCTAGCAGCTATGTCATACATGTCCTGTAAGTATGTTTTGTAGACATTTTCCCGCTAGTGCTCTATTGCAGGAAAGTCAGGAAATAATCCATGAATTGTTACACTGCCAAAATAAAAGTTGCAACTGGTGTAATGTCTTCTTATGCTTACGTTTGGGCAACCGTGCTCTAAGGATGTATACAATTCATTTGGATTTTCCTGCGGCGTATATTCTTCCAATTATCCTATTATTCCACAGTGGGTTATCTCTATATTAATGAATGATATTGCTCCTTGGTGATATACACTTTGGTGACGTTTATTAAGTGTTCTCTTCTCCAGTGCCATGTACATGTACTGGAGTTTCTTGCTGATTCTTGCAAGTGGTGTAATGTCTTCTGATGCTTATGTTTGGGAAACCGTGCTTTAAGGATGTATACAATTCATTTGGATTTTCCTGCGGCATATATTCTTGCTATTAACCGATCATTGCACAGTGGGATATCTCTATATTAATGAATGATATTGCTCCTTGGTGATATACACTTTGGTGATGTTTATTAAGTGTTCTCTTCTCCAGTGCCATGTACTGGAGTTTCTTGCTAATTCTTGCATTATAGGTCTTTTGGAGGTTACTTTGTCATCTTTACTGAAGTCCATGAGCGATATCTCTGAGGAAGGGTTCAGCGGTGTTGCAGTTCAGGTGATATCCAATAGTGGTGAGGGACTGGTCTCCAACGTGGTGTATGCATTGCTTGGGACCTCAGCGATGTCCAGGGTAAGCTTCAAATTTAGATCTGAATCCTGATTACTAATCACCTTTATTTTTACGAACATCTGAGGATAGAAAGTTCAATGCGATTCTTGAGTTTGTGTGTTGCTAATAATTGGACACTAGATGTGAGAGAGGATTGAGATCCTCTCCATTTCTTTGATTTTCATTTCTCAATTCAACAGCTAGATGATGCATTTTTCATTTTTTTAAAAAAATTCTTAATCCATTTTTTCTTTAACCTCAAAAAATTTTAACCGTTAGATGAGGGAATGGAGATCCATGTGGACGATGCTTTTCTTAACCTATGGTGGAATTGGTGAGGTGAATGATGCCCAGGAAACAACATGTATATTTACCACCTGTTGCATTGTAGAATTTTCAAGATTGCAATATTTGAACTGCCTAGGATCCGGTGCATCAAATGCATGTTGACAATTCCTTGTAAGCAGCATGGAAGATGACAGTCAAATAATTGAGATAGCAAGTTTGATGTGTTTCATAGTTTATTCATGTAATGCATCAGTCCGGCTTTTAATTTCTCTAGATCTTTTCAAAGACTAGTCAGGTGCGAAGCGGTAAAATGTAACAGTACGATGCTGTTACTGCTGTATGCTGTTCACTGTCACTAAAACTTTAGCGGAAACATTGACTTTTCCTGTAAAGGTACATAGAAACTACAGATAATGAATATCAAGACGTTTTGCATGTTTACTGGACATTTTATGAAGGAGAAAATTGTGAATTACTGCAAACATTGAAAGTCTATATTTACATCAAAAAAATGCATTGAGGGGAAGATGGTAAGGGAGAGAAAACAGTATAAAGGTCGATTAAGCTTACATGAATTGCCATAAATAAAGTGGGTCCTATTCAGCTTGTGTAAGGGGTATTTGAGAAAGCTGGACTTATGGATTCATAGTAGTGCAGATTTTACAGGTAACATAGAATGGATGGCTGGCTGTTGAAGTGGTTAGGAAGTAAGTAAGTTGGAATCAAGGATACAAGTATAGAAGAAGGCCTGAAGACCAGCGATATTAGAAGATTTCAAGACGTAAAACATTTTCATTTATGGATCTTAATCAATTGTATCTATCTGATGCTGAGGAGTTAATCAAATTAGAATTATATTATCTGCACATAATACAACAAACTGCATACGAAGCAGATGTTGATCTTCTCAATGTACTCGACATGTACAAGTCCCAATTGGGAAACCTAGCAAAGGTTGTTAGGTGGTTACTGATATCCAAACTTATCAGCAACAGTCATGTGGCAAGTTCACCTCAACATAGATCAACCAGTTCTGACAAATCACAAGCAGCCCACCAGAAAGAAGCTATCTAATAAAGTAACACAAACAATTCCAAGCAATTGAAAATTGAAAACATACTTCCATGCCAATGTACGTTATTGCTGCCTACTTATGCTTCCATCCCATGGATGCCTTTCACAGTCTAAAAAAACTCAATTAGCACTTCTTAATGCGTGTTCCATACTTACAGGCAACACCTGTTCCATACTTCCATGCATCTGTTACAGGTTATATAATAACCTACTTGTATCAAATTACTATACCATGTTGATGGTTTTTTTGAGAAACCAAAATATATATATGCTACTTTACTGCAAACATTTAATCTAGAATCAGTATGAGAACAATATTTCAAATTCATTCTTAATGCGTGTTGTTGCTTTGACAACTAGATTAACTGTTTACTTTGCTATTTCTTTTCTTTCATAGGTTCACAAGTGTGCTACAATTTTGCAACAGTTGGCTGCAATTTGCTGTTTTACTGAAAGAACATCCTGGATGGCAATTCTTTGCTGGCAGTCCTTGCACGAGTGGCTTCATTCAGCGGTCTTTCTCGACTCCTAATCCTTCTCATTTCATGTGCCCCGACTCTTTTTACTTGTGTGCTGCTGTGTTCATCGTGACATTTTGGACTTGTTTGGGTAATGGTTACACTCTCCAGGATACGCAAAATGAGTATGCATCTACTGTCTACAACCAATGAGATATAATATTAAGGGCCGTTGTTTCTCTATTGTCTATAACCATATGCCATTATACCTCACAATTTTTTCCCCCTATTTGGTTTATCCCATGTATGGTTGATCTACCAATAGTGTCCTTTTTCCCTTGAAAAAATGTCAAGGCCACAAAGACCCTTGAAAACAGTAATGATGCTACAGGCCCACTGTTCACTGGAATCTTCTCTTTTCCAAAGAGCAAAAATCTTCAAACCTAAAGAATTGGTAAGGAGCGGAGAGACGATATAGTATGTTCCCTCCCCTTACCATTTGTAGAATAAATGGAGGTAGCATATTACGTGAACTCTTGTCATACCTCATCATACCATATTGAGGAACCTACATTATGAAAATTCAAAAGCTCAAGCTTTGGGTAGGAAGACCCAAAAATATATTTTTGTATCTTCAATACAAGTTCTCTATGTGCTTATGTGTTGTTAAAAAATCAACTCTACCAAAAAGTCGACCTTATAGTAAAAGACCTTTGAAATATATATAGCACATCCTCTCATGTAAATGTCTCTTTGAGCTTGAAACGTGGATTGTGCGTTGGCTCTCCTTATACTAAGTGCTAAATACATGGAGGTCGTGTTTGTAGGATTCGAACTTATGATTTTTGGTCACACCTGCTCTGATACCATAATAAAGTAGCTTGGACTCACATCTAAAATCAATTGACAATAAATAGATTTGTCATAGACCCTTATAAACCCTTTTATAAAGTTTTATTTCTTCGATATGAAATTTATTCTCATACCCTCAACATATCCCCGCACGTATGACATATTTTCAAGCCTAATACGTGGACAACTTGAGTAACGTGGAGCACATGTGGTCATTGGATTTTCACATATGGAAAACCCGTTCTGATACAATATTAACGAATCAAATCTACCAAAAGTTCAACCTTGTGGTTGAAGGTCTTTGAAATATATTTAATACGCTCCTAAAGCAAATGTCTCTTTAGACTTGAAGTGTCGATTATGCACCGACCCTTGGTTATACTTGCTCTGATTCCATGTTAAGGAATCAATTCTACCAGAAGGTCAACCTTGTAGTAGAAGACCGTTAAAATATATTTGACATGTGTCAAATTTAATTCTCATTCAGAGTAATTTCTCAAATTTAAGACCACGTGTCCAACCCATTTTAGACGATTTTTTCTTATCTTATCCTTAATCGGATCTACTTTTACCCGTTGACGAATTTCTGTGCTATACTTCCTGTCCTAAGGTTATTTTCTGCATCCATCGAAGCATCCTCATTTCCGCCACCCGTTGATGAATCTCGGTGTTTTGTATAGAATATGATCTCTACTTCTGGTGTTTTCTTTTTGTCATTTGCACCTTATGAGATTGCTAGTTGTTGATCAGGTCCATGGCTTACCTGTTGAGTACTTGAAGCAAAGGGAAGCTGAAACATTGATTCCTAGTTGGCTTAAGGCCCTAGCAGCTGCGGCTTCGGATTATCTTGAGAGCAAAGCATGTGACGGGGGGAAGATTGATTTCGGCCATATGCAAGGTAAAGGGGGTAGAGTGCTGAAGCGGTTGATGCGAGAATTCGCTGATAGTCACCGGACATATCAAATTTGACTATAATCAATAGGTAGGCATTTGAACCTGCAGTAAGCAACCCTCGAGCGTGTTTTGACCTCATCTAAACGCTTATATCACAATATATGCCACCTCTCTCATCTCTTGTGATTTCTTTGGCAGCTAAACATACCAGCATTCATGTGGTCTGTTTCCCATAATTGTACAGTATGATGTCCCCAATTTTTTGACAAGATTCAGCCTTGCATTTGACCATTTTGCCCTTATTTACCTCGAGGTCAGTGCAAAATTGGTAGAACAAAGAGTTAGAAGTGCAAAAGGCTGCAACTCTTCCATTTATTTGTTTGTAATGTAATCAAATTTTGTTGTGATACTATTCACTTTATGCTAAGAAGATTGAGAAAGAATTTGTAACTTGTGAAATGTTGATTTTATTGCTGATGGTTTCAGGATCTGGGTCAGTTTAACTTAACGAAGCCATTGATAAGGAAGTCATTTTTGAGAAACCAAGAGCTGGGAAGTTCTTTGCTCGTACTGTTCTGTAAATAGCGTCTGTGCCCCTTTTTTCCTGTCATGGTAGAAACTTTTCTGCTATATTGATACATAAAATGGCTGTTGTTTTTCTATCTATCAGCTCTAATGCAGGCCACTTTTACTGTTAAACATTGGTATCTATTAGTATTTAGTATATTCTTAATGAATCTTATATTCTTTTCATAAT
>JAOWBR010231918.1:0-17149 GCA_028571145.1 Dionaea muscipula
TGTATTATTTTTAAAATTTTAATAGACAATTAGTTACTATTTTTTATATTTTTAATTTTTAATTATTGTTCAATGTTCATATTTATTTTTAGAATTTCTTTTTTTTTTTATGCCTCGCTTCGATCAGGCACGTGTCTGCGCCCTGCGTCTTGCGCTTTGCGCCTAGGCTCCACGACCCTTGTGCGCCTCGGTGCGCCTTGTGCCTTTTAAAACACTGATTGCGAGAGAGATGCAGGGCACTAATATTGTCACAATAAATAATCAGAGGACTGGGGAGGGTGAAGCCAAGGCGCCGGAGAAGATGCATAAACCATAAGGCTTCAGTGGCAGTGGTGGCGAGGGCTTTGTACTCAGCCTCGGAGCTGGAACGGGAGACTGTGGTCTGTTTCTTCGCGCCCCAAGAAATGAGATTGAGACCTAGATAAATAGCAAACCCGGTGGTGGATCGGCGAGTGTCCGGGCAACCAGCCCAATCTGCATCGGAGAAGGTTTGAAGGGAGGGATTCGTAGAAGGGTAGAAATGTAAGCCCAAGGTGAGAGTGCCCTTAACATATTGGAATATACGTTTGACAGCTTCCATGTGTGTAAAAGTAGGCTTGTGCATGAACCGGCAGACTTGACTTACGACAAATGTAATATCCGGTCAACTTAATGTTAAGTATTGCAGGGAACCAACCATTTGACGATAGAGTGTTGGGTCGGACAACGGCTATGACACGTGGCTGGAGAGCTGCACGCCGACTGCTACAGGAGTGGCAACTGGTTTGCACCCACTCAAATTGAATTTCTCCTGGAGTTTAAGAGCATACCTGGTTTGAGATAAGGTGAGACATGTAGAATGCAGCTGCACTTCAAGGCCAAGAAATAAATGGAGGGGACCTAAGTCCTTCATGGCAAAAGCAGTTGAGAGGCGATTGATTAATTGCTGCAGCAGGGTATTGGAGCTGCCTGTGAGAATCACAACGTCGACATAGATGAGTAAAAATACCAAATGAGTACTAGAACGCCAGATGAAGAACGATGGATCAAGTGGGCACCCCTCGAACCCAAGCTAAATTAAATAATTGGCGGACTTGTGGAACCACGCGCGCGGGGCTTGTTTTAAGCCATAGATGGCCTTCTTGAGATGACATACATGATTGGGCAAGGAACTACTTACGAATCCAACAGGTTGTTTAAGGTATACTGTTTCTCGCAAATCACCATGGAGAAAGATGTTTGTCACATCTAGTTGGCGAAGAGGCCAATGGAGAGAAATTGCTAAAGATAACACTAGTCGAATAGTCCCAGGTTTAACAACTGGATTGTAGGTTTCATCGAAATCAAATCCCGGACATTGGCTGAAACCCTGGGCCACCAAGCGAGCCTTGTATCGTTCTATGGTGCCATCCGCTTTCAATTTGACTCGATACATCCATTTTCTACCGACAACATGCATTGACAGATGATAAGGAACAAGTGTCCATGTCTTGTTACGAAGAAGGGCTTGATATTCGTCCTTCATTGCGCTTACCCAATTAGGATCAGTTGATGCCTCTTTATAATTTCGTGGTTCTGGTGGGATTTTGTGCGAAGCAGCAATTAAGGCCTGTGGTAGCGGATGTTTTGTAGCATATAGAACTTTTGGCTTTCTAGTTCCATCTCTATTGCGGGTAACCATTGGATGGATAGAGTCTCCAGATCCTGCTGCAGAAGTAGATGGGTGAGGTTGTGCCGAAGATGTGTCGGCGACACCAGTAGCAGTAGGGATAGATCCATGTGGTGGCGCCTGTGTGGCCATTGCTGGCTGTTGTTGAGGCGGTGGTACAGGTGGAAGCTGGGTACGGCAGTGGTATATAATCGATGTTGGGTCTGTTCTTAGGGGAGGAGTTGGAAGAAGTGGGCTGGATACTGGCGTCGATAGGAGCGCCGGTGCTGTTGAGCGGAGCAATCGATGATAAGGAAACGACTTCAATTTGAAAGATGAAGATGTCTGCTTGGCACCAGTAGGTGATGCAGTAGAATTGAAGAATGAATCTTCAGTAAAGGAAACATGACGTGAGATATAGATGCGGCCAGTAGAAGGGTTGAGGCAGCGATATCCTTTGTGTTGGCCAGAATATCCT
Source organism: Dionaea muscipula (assembly GCA_028571145.1). Lineage (NCBI taxonomy): Eukaryota > Viridiplantae > Streptophyta > Magnoliopsida > Caryophyllales > Droseraceae > Dionaea > Dionaea muscipula. Next base: position 2,106 of record JAOWBR010231918.1, read on the forward strand.
AAAAATATGCAAGTCTTGCTTTTGAAATCAAGCTTGTTGCGGCCAAAGGGCTGCATATAAGGATAACATTGGCATCCAAATACCCGAAGGAGAGAATAGTCAGGCGGGGTGCCAAGTAGCATGGTGTAGGGAACTCACCGAGACAAAGAACGAGAAGGAAGTCGATTGATGAGGAATACCGCCGTTGAAAATGCATATCTCCAATATTCCCGAGAGAGTTGGGAGTGAGCAAATAACGTGAGCCCAGTCTCGACAATGTGTTGATGCTTCAGTTCCGTAAGACCATTTTGCTCAGGTGTTCCTGGACATGACATAATATGAGAAATCCCTTCTGCCGAGAAGAAAGATTGAAGAATGGAACCAATGTACTCTCCTCCACCATCTGTGTGGACAATTCTGACAGCAGTGTTATACTGTCTTTGTATAAATTTGATAAAAGCAATAAAAAGGCCAGAAACTTCTGATTTATTGTGAAGAGGAAATAACTAGGTAAATCGAGAGCATTCATCAATGATAAATAAATAATAACGGTAGCCATCAATAGACATAACCGGAGAAGGTCCCCATACATCGCTATGCAACGTATTAAAATTAATAGTAGCATACGAAGTTCTTCTAGCAAAGGGAAGTTTAGAGCTTTTGCCTAGTTTACAGCTGGAGCAAGAGTGTTTATTGATGGAAGCGGGCAACCGGAGATCTCTGGAGAGGAGCTGCATTGTCTGGGATGACGGGTGGCCTAAGCGAGCATGCCATAGGGCGCCATTGTCTTTATTGTGCTGAAAACAAACGGTTGTTGGGGAATAACCATTGCTGGAGGAAAGTTGATATAATGCACCATCTCTAGGTCCGGAGAGTAGGATTTTCCCGCTTTGCAAATCCTTGACAGTAAAGCCTCAAGGATAAAATGTAAAGTAATAATTATTTTGTTCGGTGAACTGGGAGACACTCAATAAATTTTTCCGAATTTGAGGCACAATAAGAACCTTCTCCATAATTAGAGAGGAAGTAAGTCGAAATGAGCCAGTGGAAGTAATATCAAGGCCAGAGCCATTGCCAACAATTATTTTGTCAGAACCGTTATAAGGTTGCATACCTTCAGCGATAGAGGGATCTGGGGTCGTATGATGGGAAGCACCAGTGTTTGGGTACCAATGCGAGTCAATTTGGTCAGAAACATGTAAAGTGGTAAAGGCCTGAGCTGTGGAATTTGCCGGTGTAGCAGCTTCGCAGACGTTGGCTTTATGATTTGGGTAGCCACATTTGTAACAATATATAGAGAAGGAATCACCAGTAATCGCGGCAGCTCGAGAACCTTGGCCCCGATGAGGGTTGATGTTACCACTGTAAGTTTTGCGACGATTGAGAGAGGACATCCCACGATCAGATGGTCGTCTGCTGAGGGAAGGGTGGGTTGTTTGCTGCTGGTCAGCATTGGCGATGAATGCCATAGTGGAGGGAAGCTGCTGTGGAGAAGGCTTCATGCGTATTTCAAAGTCTGCAAGTGTTGCAGCTATAGAATCCAGTGAAGGAAGAGGCGTAGCTAGCTGAATCGCTGCAACCACCGAATCAAATTCGGCCGGGAGGCCAGCGAGGAGAAGGAAAACAAGATCAGTATCGAAAATTGGATCTTCAGCAAGGGCCCGATCATGGTGAACGTATGCTGTGACCGACAGGGACCCTTTGGTGAGGGAATGAAGTTCGCGTTTCACACTCTAGATTCGGGATCAACTGACTGTCCGGTAGAGGACTTCCAAGGTGTGCCAGATTTCTTTAGCAGAAGTGCAGTGAACCACTTGGAGCAGGACATCATCAGAGAGGGAAGAAGCGATCCAGGCAAGAACCATTTGATCGAGCCTGAGCCAGGCAGCAATTTCAGAGGCATTATCATCTCCACTGGGTTGTGTTAGAGTGCCATCGACCAATCCAAGAAGCCCATGGCATTGTAAAACGGGCATAACCTGCATTTTCCACACAAGATAATTATGGGTAGCTAATTTTGAAGAGATTTCCTGGTTTATGGATTTGACAACGGGAAGAGGAGAAGAAGGAGATGTAGGTGTGGGAGGGGTCACAGTGGTGGGGTTTGTGGAGGTAGACATGATGAATGAAATGGAGAAGATGTCTAATGCTCAGATACCATGTGAAGTAAACAGAAACTGGAAGTCAATAGCAAAGGGCTTCACGTCTGTATTGTATTACAGGCCACTAATTTATAGTGTTACAGTATGTGAAAGAAAATATTCTCAAGAGATGTGCAGTAACAGATTCGTCCGATCCTTTCCTAAGTTGATGCAAATATTGTGGAACTGTTGCAGATTTGCTTTGCTTGCCTCAGTATCAGCTTGATTAGCAGATCTGGTTGTTGCCTTACTCATACCTCACACCTACTATGGCATATTGGGAAGCCATCACTTATGCTTCTCTCCCTCTTTTTCTCTCTTTTATCTTCTGGAACCTTCTTTAGGAGCATGTGTGTTTGTATGTTTGCATACATGTTTATTTCTTTTATTTCATATGTTATCCTTGCAACTTTCACGCCTTTTGAGGATCTTATGTTGCATGAATTTGGTGTAAGCTCGTCTAGTTTCACTTCTTTGAGGATTTAATGTAATTTGAATTTTCTGCAAGAACCTTGATGATGTTGCTGGTAGTAAACATGTGCCAGCCTACCAATTTCTGGATGGTTTGAATCTTATGCAGTTCGCAAGTTTCTTCCAATATCCAATACAAACCGAATACTGAGTCAGCATCATTCACTAGGAATTTTGTTTATTACGTCACCTCAACCCCCCCCCCCCCCTCTCTCCTGGACAAAGTTCACCAGAATAAAAAAGCTTCAAAGGCTACTACTTTGCACACACAGGAGTCCGTTCTCCATCCAATTGTCACTAACTACCCCCAGCGTCATCAACATTGCCAGTTTCAGGTTCGCAGCTTAGTTCTTTTTACTCATTTAGTAGAAACTGGCCATAAACAGTTTGCTGTCTGTTACAGAATTCACTTTAGGACCATGCTTCTTTTAATAATGAAACAAGAAGATGCTTTTTGGACATTTTCCTAACTAGTCTCATATGATGCTTTTGTGAAGACTTGGGGTGAGCATGTGTGGTAAATTTTACCAGCCCCATAAGTCTCTGCAGTATATTTTTACCTGCCACAGAATTTCCCTTTTGGAGTTGTACGATTATTACCCACAAATGAATATATTTCTTTGGCGTCACTTGGGGGGAGGGGTTTGATGGCATAATCTCTACCATAAGTAAGCATCTTGTTCCAGATGCAACAAACATCATTACCCATCAGCTGGATTATTTTGGGCATTTATTAATCTGTGGCATGTAAATCTGCTCTGCTGTTTGAGCTTCAGCTTTAGGTTGTATGTTGTGTCTTAATATATTTCTTCACTAATGTTCCTCCTTTATGTTCTTCGATTTCTCAAAAGACAATTTCATGAATCCTGATTCAGTCTCTTTCTATTTGCGAGTTATGAAATTGCCTATTATCTGCTATTTGCTTTTTTTCAGGCATGAAATTTTACTATTCGAAGCTCTCCGTGAAGGTCTGGATGAGGAAATGCAAAGAGATCCCCGTGTGTGTGTCATGGGTGAAGATGTTGGTCATTATGGGGGATCCTACAAGGTTACCAAAGGACTTGCTGCCAAATATGGGGATCTGAGGGTTCTTGACACCCCAATTGCAGAGAATTCCTTCACAGGCATGGGTATTGGAGCTGCGATGACTGGCCTAAGGCCAGTCATTGAAGGAATGAATATGGGATTTCTTCTACTGGCATTTAACCAGATCTCAAACAATTGTGGCATGCTTCACTACACATCTGGTGGCCAGTTCACCATCCCTGTGGTTATCCGAGGACCCGGAGGTGTCGGTCGTCAACTTGGGGCGGAGCACTCGCAGCGTCTCGAGTCTTATTTTCAAGCAATTCCGGGAATACAAATGGTGGCATGTTCCACCCCTTACAATGCCAAAGGCTTGATGAAAGCTGCCATTAGAAGTGAAAACCCAGTAATTCTGTTTGAGCATGTTTTGCTATACAACCTCAAAGAGAGGATCCCAGATGAAGAATATGTACTTTCGCTGGAAGAAGCCGAGATGGTAAGGCCTGGAGAACATATTACCATCTTGACCTATTCACGGATGCGGTACCATGTGATGCAAGCCACCAAGACTTTGGTGAACAAGGGTTATGACCCCGAAGTAATTGATATCAGATCCCTGAAACCTTTCGATCTCTTCACTATTGGAAACTCAGTGAAGAAGACCCACAGGGTGCTGATTGTGGAGGAATGCATGAGGACTGGTGGAATTGGAGCCAGTTTGACTGCAGCTATTAATGAGAACTTTTATGATTATTTGGATGCCCCAATTATGTGTCTATCTTCACAGGATGTGCCGACTCCTTATGCAGGGACTTTAGAAGAATGGACTGTTGTTCAACCTGCCCAAATAGTGGCTGCTGTGGAGCAGCTGTGCCGCTGCTAGGCACATCAGCACAGGTGATTTAGTCATCCTGCTCGCCTCTTTGTCGTTCATTTCAAAATTTGATTTCTTCGTATCCCCAACATAGAATCTCCTAAATACTTCTTCAATCGAGAATGTGATGATTACGCTCTGCAATGATAATCTAATAGAAATTAACATATTGTTATAAAAAAAACCGAGAATGAGGTTGTACGTATCGCTAAGTCGTATTGTTTTCGAGGTGCATAGACGTGTCTATCCACGCATGCACAAATTGATGGGGGTGTGGATTCACCCACGTTGTGAATAGATACCGTTGGTCCCTAAATGAAGGGCTCGACAAGCTCAGAGGGAGGTGAATGAACTTGTCATTTTTAAAATCTTTTTCAAACTTTAAAAGAGTAGGCAACGGAAATCAACTAATATAGCCCTTTTTAGTTTTCTTTTAAATCTGTTTTTAACCTTGTTTTAGTTAATTATGCTGTGTGTGTGGTGTGATGCTAAATATGCAATGACACGTAAATTTATAGATATTCACGGTGGTGTAATTAGCTGATACTCTCTTCTCCTTGTGATGTAAGAGGGATTCACTACTGCTTTGACACCAATAAAGTAGTGTAACAGTGTTATCACGCTGTTTATCAAACACCTACATCTCTTTCGATCACTCTTCAGCTGCTATCTGATGTAGCCGTGAAAAGACTACATTATCTTACCTTTTACATGTGCGAAGTCCCTTATTTTACCTTGTTTTTGTGTGATCTATGCCTCTTTTCTTGCCTTAGATTTTTCATATCCGGGTAGTAGATAGTTGAGACTTAACCACATTAGCTCCTTAAACTTTTGCTTGATAACATATGCTTGCATGCCAAGTTTTACTTTGATGGGATTCAATACTGCATTTCTTGGGTTTCTTGGGCTTTTGGATGGTTTGAGCTACTGAGGTGGTGAGGCTACCCAATCAAGGAACATGTGAAACCTTGGATAACTTGTGCTTGTTAACACTTATTTGGATTCCCTTATATGCATGTTGTATGTCATGAGGCACCAACTAAAAAAGTTTCTTTAAGAAGGCACCATCAAATGATATGACCAAGGAAAAATGATAAGGACCAGAGAAATTATTCAAAACTACTTAATCTAAATCCAGTATGAACTAAACCTAATCGATATCTAAACTTTACATAAAAGTCAAGTTAATTTGATAAGAAAAAAACCTTTTGGTTCACTGGTATTACGAATAAAATACACGTTCAATCTTAAAATCTAACAACGAAGGAAAATTGTTTTAATTTCGGGTATAAGGGATCCTATTTCAATTTCATTAAAAGATATATTTCGATTTCTTCTAAAAATGGATAGATGATTGTAGTAGTCAAAATTGGATGAGACGACACTCCAAACTTAAATCACTCAGCAACCAGCTGAGACCACTCCCGTGGGCCCACAAACATGTTACACATCGCCTTCATCGGCCAAAGCTTTGCGGTTAGCCCAAGAGGCTCGACGCTCAAAGGCTTGCCAAGGTCCAATCCTCCTCGTAGCGGATGAACAATTTTGCTAGTTGTGCTTGTTATCGCTTCCTTGTGTTGTTAGTGATGACGTGGAAGGATGTTGGATGCCATGTGGATGACACCTGTTCTTCAGATGGACATGTAGTAATCTCTACGTTAGAGGGTCCCGATATGTGATCCTTAAGAATACCCATTTGACACTCAAATCAAACCTTTATCCGGATGATGGAAGTGGAGTATTTGCGTTTCGGACTCTATTTATAGGGTAGGGAGGTCTTGTGAGATTATCGTATCGTCCCTAGTTTTTGTAAAAGAACATTCTAGAATACTCCTAAAATGGCCCCTTAAGCTCGGGCCCATTTTTGTGTACTTGAGCCCAATTGGTGCCCGGTCCGACTTTATGTGATGACATTCTTCGTCGGGAGATTTTTCCATGTGGGGGTCTCTAGGTGATTGGGGGTCTTCAGGAGAGTTTCGAGTGAATCGTATCTTCATCGATCTTCGAAGTGAAGGGAAACGTATACCACCGAGGGAATGTACGCTCATATGCGCACATGAGGGAAACAAACATCGCACAGAATCGCCCTCGAAAGCTCGAGCGGTCTATGACCAATCATATGGGGTCGAGAGTCGAGACCAGTTATAACCAGTCTCTTAAGGGGCTGAGATCAGTTATCACCGGTCTCTTAAGGAGCCGAGACCAGTTATCATCGATCTTGTAGGGTTGCGATTGGTTATAACCGATCTTGGAGGCCGGTCGAGACCGGTTATAACCGGTCTTGAGGGCTTGTGATCGGTCATAACCAGTCTTGAGGGCTCTTGATCGGTTATAATCGATCTTATGTCGCGTGCCCATCTTCAACTATTCATCCATTCGTGTCTCCACGCGTTTAACGATTTCGTTGTCCATGTGGATTGTTCGAGGCGTATTTTTTTCGGGTATATCAATACTACTTTCAGTACTACTCTTTGGGTTACTTTTTCAAATTAGGAAAAATGAGTCTTTTTTTTTTATCACATTTTTCAAAGGTGAGAGTCTCATCTCACCCACTTTTTTTAATCAAAAAAAATAGTACAATGAGTAGTTTAGAAAATAGTCTGACTAGTAAAACTGATGGATGAAACCCCAACAACCCTCCAATGTAGATACGTTACCGTTCAATTTAAGAAGCGTTCTTGTCTTAATCGCACGCGACGGTGAGAGGTGTCAACGAGACTCCAACCCCAAATCCCCCTATAAGTAGGGACATCTATTGGTATGTTATGTATGACATTGGAATTTCAAGTCATTAATGGGGTGATATTTCATAATAAAATGTTAAAGAGTACGTGGACAATGGTTCATGTGCCGGTGACATCTCTTTGGGGCCGGGTTGGGACACTACGAGTCAGTCACTTCGTCGAGTACTAGTCGTGGAATGCAAACTATGATTACTCTCTAACATAGGACCCCTTGAACTAGAGAGTGGAGGATAAATCATAAACTATAGTGGCCAAAACTGGCCAGACCTAAGTCACTCCAGCAGGGCCCGCACAAGCACAAAGCTCTGCGGACTGCAGCCCAAGAGGCCCAGTGCACGAGGCTCGCTAAGGCCCAATCCCGCTAGCCCAACTCCATTGTTCAATGCTGATAACCTCCAGAGCCGTAATAAGTTAATTAACTCCTCGATGTAGATGTCGCATCGAGGATCTTATGTTATGGAGAGCGTCCTTTCGGATTGCGCGCGATGGTTACGCCAATAGACCCAGTCGACTCACGTGATATCAACAAGGCACTCGACCCAGTCGACTGACGTGATATCATCTCGCTTATTCTTTCCAATTACTATTTTTTGGATCCGACAGTGACTTAATCATCGAAACTTGTTTGCTTGTACCACTCTGGTGCCCGAGGACTTCACAATCTTTTGTCCACATTCTTGTCCGCAGGTTGCTGAAGCTTTCCTCTAAAATATCAATCGTAGGTCTGATTGAAACCGACAACTTTCATTCGGCCAAGCCCATGGAAAACCCAAGAAACTTGTATTGCTCATAGTGAGTGCAGTGCAGTGCAGCCAACTCGACCACAATCACTCACCAATCAGTTGAGTCCACACCGGTGAGCCCACAAAACATCGCCTTACCTTTGACCATCAAGGCCCAACAGCTCTCCAAAACACATCTCGTCCCCAAGATCTTGCAGCAAACCGCTCCCATCTGAATGGCACACGATGGTGTTACAACTGCTAACGAGACTCCAACCCTAAGGCCGTGTTTGAATTTATGGAGGATAATTAATGATAAGAGATAATGTGATAGATAAATAATGACGGGATAGTGGATTAGAATTATTATCCACCATTATCACTTGTTTGATTCACATATAATTATGAGGGTTTAAATTTTATCTGTCCAAAAATACCCCTCATCTATTGCCCAAATTAAAATCTGCTAAAAAAGTAAAAAACATTTTCCTCATCGACGGTCTCACCACAATAGAACGACAACCCCAACAGATTTGGTACATCAATCCAAGCTCTTCATTTGTTCATCAATTCCTCTTTCCTCTCCCCTAGCTTTCGTATCCAAAATCAAAGGAATCCTAATTCTGATTCTGTGAAAAAAAAACTGAGAACTTCATGCCAAATCAATTCTTGGAATTGTGTGTCTGATAAACCAAAGTTGAAATTGAAGAATCCTTCGAGGAAGAATCCTTTGAGGAGAACAGGAGAAGATGAATAGCAGATCGATCGTGGAAGAATCCTTCGAGGAGAGCAATGGCATCATGGAAGATGAGCAGAAGGGTTGAAGTTGAGGACTTTTTTCCCTTATCCGGACACCCCGGAAATGGAAAACCGCACCCTCATGTCTTTTGCTATCCGACGTTTTTGTGGAAAATAGTCATGTGGGATATCATTTTCAGGATAACAATATTACAAACAAACACTGGATTAGACCTCATCCCGGATAACTAATCCTATCCGGGATATCTAATAAGGAAATCAAACAGGGCCTAAATCTCGTATAAAAAGTAGGGGAGGCCCCTCAAACTAGGGACACACAAGCGACTAACTAGCTCATAATCATTCACTGATCTTTGACTGTTATATTGATCTTAGTCCCTTGGCCTCCTCGCCGGCCAGCTACTGGCTAGCTAGCCGGTCTTGACTCCAGTCGACCCAAATGTTACCTTCTTCCTCATTCTCTTCGGTCATTGTTATCTACGTGATCTCTTTATATCGTGTATAGATCCAACCGTCTACAATGACCTTCATCATCTTATAGTTTATAATAATGGAGATTAGAGTGCCTATACAAATTTGTGTATTTTTTATTTATTGGATTTGGATAAAGATAGACGAATGAAATCATGCCATTTTCTTGCATTGTACCGTAGAAAATGTCTTTAGTAAGGGGGCAGCATTGGTAGCAACTTCACATGACAATGAGAAAATGTGTTAGGTCAAATGTACGATGAAGCAAATTATTGTGTTACATTATGAAATTCATTATTGTGCGGCTATTCTAACAATTATGATGCTTGGGGTATCAATACCAAATAGATGCTTGTGTTCAAACTTGTGAACCCGTTAATAACACACCTATTTGTTAGGATTTTAGGTTTTATCTTTACCTATATAAAAACTATTATAAAATTATAATTTATTAAGCTCATAATAAAATGTAGTCATTTCATTTTCTCTCTTCTTCCCTATCCTCTCCATCATATACTTTTCCTAGCTTTCATGGTATCAGAGCCGATGGTGGATTCAGAGTATTTTTTCTCATAGTTTTGTTTCCTTTTCGTTTGATAATAATTCCTAGTATGCCAACCTCCTCTTGTAATTGTTCTCTACCCATCTTCCTCCGACGATTTGACGCGGTCGCTTGCTCTTGCTGCGTTCGATTTTCTTCGGCGATCGACCCATCAATGGCGGTTCTGGTCCAACGAGTGTGCCTGGAGGTGCGACTCTATGAAGGCGACAACAGTAGAGATCTACGATGGAGCTTCGGCGGCCAGCTTGGTGGATTTGGCCTGGGAATCGATTGAGTATGTGTGTCGAATCATCGGAGAATGAAAAAAAAAGAAAAGAAAAGAATTTGGGAAATTGATTCTGTTCAGATCTGTATTCTGATTTCAGGCAGATCTGTTTGGATTTCCAGATCTGTTTCATTGACGGTTTGAATCGTATTCATGATTGTGGTTTTATTCCATATTTGTTCGATTGTGGTATTTGCTTCGTTGTTGTGCTCATCGATTCTGTTCTTTGGATTTCGGCGTGCATCAGTGATCTGGTTCGAGCTTAGTTGGTTGGTATGAAGATTTGTTCATCGGTGTTCTGTTCATTCATGTTCGTCGGAATTCATCGAGAATCTACATCACTTTTCTTGTTCTCGGACTATTGGTTTGTTTGAGTTTCTGGGAAAGTCGTTGTGTGTTTCAGTCCACCAGAGCTAGAGATGGCAAAAAAAAAAATCCGACCCGCAGGAATCCGTCCCACCCCCGCCCCGAACGGGGTCAAAATTCGGGATCAAAACGGGGACGGGTTCGGGGAAAAAATTTTCACCCCGCACAGGGTCGGGGACAGAGATTGATATGCACTCCGCGGAGACCCGCCCCAAACTCGTCCCGCGGGGACCTCGAATTTAGTTAAAGTATGAATTGTTACATTAAAAAAATTCATACATGTTAATTTAATTAATTAATATTTGATAAGTGTTATTTATATGAATACCTTTTTAAATGATAAAGTTCGATAATATATTAAATACGTTTGGTTCATAAAAGTATAAAATATCATAATATATATGGCTTTATATATAAAAACATATTTTTTAAAAACATATAAAAATTTTGTTAATGATATATATATTTATCTCAACCAGCATAATTCAAATCAGATCCAATAATTTGAATTTTAAATTCCATTGTGTAGTGTATTGTAGATTAGTTATATTATATATATATTTTTAGCATTAAGAGGAAACGGGACGGAAAAATCGAAAGCGGGTACTGAAAAACGAGGTTGGAAAAACATGAATAAGAAAACGATGATGGAAAAATAGGCTAACGTGGAACGGGGACGGAGAATAATTTTTTTTTCCCCGCGGGGACAGGGACGGGGACAGAGAATTTTTTTCCCCGCGGGGTTGGGGACGGAGGAGGCAAATCCCCACCCCGCCCTGTTGCCAACCCTAATCGGAGCCGTAGTTCATTGGCGCGCATCAGATCTACTTTGGTTCATTGTTTCTGATCTGGATTTTCTGATTTTCAAGTCCTAACTTTGATTCTGTGATTTTTTATTGCATCGTTTCTAGTCTAGTATGTGGTTGATGCATGATTTGGTGAGTTTTGTTGTTGTTTCTTGTCATTGGAGCTGACGAAAGCTTGCCGGAGATCATTGTCAACATTCTCATCATCTACTCCGATATCTCCCTGGTGTTTTTGTTGAGTTGGTTGTTTGGTTTGGTTGAAGTTTGGTTTTAGTTTAATCATTAAAGTTCTAATCATTAAAGTTTTAATCATTAAAATTCTTGGAGATAATTTGATTTGAGTGGTGATAGTGATGGTGTTGGTGAAGGTGATAAAACTGTTATTCAAGTTGAGTTCTTTTCTCTTCCAATCATATGCTTAGATACAAGCATATGGTTGAGGGAGTGTGTTAGGATTTTAAGTTTTATCTTTGCCTATATAAAGACTATTATAGTATTGTAATTCGTTGAGCTCATAATAAAATGTAGTCATTTTATTTTCTCTCCTCCCCTATCCTTTCCATCATCTATTTTTCCTAGCTTTCATAATAGTGGTAAAGTAAAATAATTCGTAATGAATTATCTAGATTATATCATATTCGTATGGTATTTTTCCTCCCATTTTAAATGTGTGATAATTATTAATTGCCCTTATTTTTATCATCCTAACTGAGATGATTCTTTTCACTACTTTTATTATATTATTCATTGTTGATATCAGATTATTTATTAAAATTTTGTAGATGATTAGATATATTTTTAGATATATACTCTATAAACCGCGTACTCATCTTATCTTTACTTCCACACTCTTTGGTTTATTTGGAGATATGGTTGTCTTTAGGATTTTATGACTTTGATTTTGAAGATTCATCTTCATATGATTTTCTGATCCACCCATGATTTTAATGCGCACTCTTTGAAGATTGGTTGTGTTTGTTTGGGTTTAGGTTTGTACGGATCGTGGAAGGGGTCCACGAGTCGTACGCCGATCCACCCGAGGGGGGTGTGACCATTGAATAACTTTGAGATTAGCAAACATGAGGATGTACATGAGAGAATGTTAACTTCATTACACCAGTATCTCCCTGTCATGGGATTGGTCTGAGCTAGGGATGGGTATATGGGTCCAGGACTTGTGGGTTCGACCCGAACCGGGCGGGACGAGTCTGGTTCTTAATTTTGAAAAATCAAAACGGGGCGGGGTTCGGACCGTTGAAAAAAAATTAGGACGGGGCGGATCTTCATTTCACGTAAAACGGCCCCGCCGATCCTGCTCACACAGTGGAGTTGTGTCCCTCAGATAGGGTTTCTGTGAGCATAGTCTCACCGCCATGCCCAAACCACCTGCCGCCATCGATTGTAGGACCTCACCCACCTCAAGTTTCTCAGTTCTGGCACACCCCTCCGTCCACCACTCTGTTCACTCACGAGCCCACAACGCTTACACCACTGCCCAAACACTGGTTTTTCCCCCACCAAAACACCACCATAATCCATTCATCACCCATTACCCACCCCTCAGCACCCTCTCATCGAGTCCCCTGCTCCCTTCCATTCAATTCCCTTTCCTACCTTCATCGATCCCCCCCCCCCTCATCACCACTTCTCCCTCTCACCTACGACCTCATATTTTTCCCATCAACACCCCCCTCCTTATCTAAACATTTCTTTTGGCAGATCTCGCCGTCGACCGGTGCAAGTACAAGCAGAGGAGAACAACAACCACTAGACATCGTCAACCATGGAGCTGGAAGTCAACCCACAGTTCCAAGAGGTGCTTCAACACTGCCTGATTGGAAAGCTAATTGCGGGCACTGCCCAGAACCCACGAGTGGTGATTGAGATACTCCAGCATGCTTGGGGGCTGGGAAGACAGCTGGAGGCTCAAAGTATGGAAAATAATATTTTCCTGTTCGAATTCAAGAGACCACAAGATAGAGTCAGAGTTTTGGAAGAAGGACTATGGTGTGTACGGGGCTTCTTACTTGTATTGCAAATTTGGGACGGAGCTTTGCCAATTGAGTCTCTTTCCTTCGACCGACAAGCCTTCTGGGTTCAGATTGTTGGGGTTCCTCACAACAAGCTCTCAGTTGGAAATGCGATTCAGCTTGGAAGCTTAGTTGGCGAGGTGCTTGGTACTGATGAGGTTTCACATAAAAAAATGATTGCGAGAAACCACCTGAGAATGAGATGCATGGTGGATATCACTGGAAGTCTTCCGAGAGGGCTAGAATACATGGAGTCTGAGGAAGCTATTAACCCAATCGGAATCCAGTTTCGGTACGAACGACTCTCGGACATTTTCTATAACTGTGGTAGGTTTGGACATGATAGAAGAGTCTGCACTGAGCCGGTGGAAGTTAGAATCCCCCTGGATAGAGGGTATGGCCCTTTCACATGAGCAGAAGATTCTCATGACCGCAAGGCGGAATTCTGGTCTGTGAGACAGGTTCATGAGGAACTGGGTATTCCCATCCGGGCTTACAGGAGAGGAGGACATGCTTTCCGAAGATTAGGGGATTGGGACCAAGATAAGGTGCAACAAGTGCAACCGGTGCCGGCGCCATTACCAGAGATGTCGAATCCGGAGGAGGAGGTCTGCAATGGCGAGGATGGGGCTGTACAGAGCACCTTGATGGGACAGGAAAGAGCAGAAAACCGATAACACCAGCAGAAGGGACAACTGGAAACGTTAGCCTTACCTTGGAGGAGATAGGAGGGGTCGGTACGGCACACGGTACTGGAGCGGTAGAGCAAGGAACGGCAAGGGCATCGCAACAAAGGGTACCCTGCAATTGCAAGGGGTGAAGGGACAAACAGTACTTGTACGTCATCAAATTGGTGCAAGGAGAAAGTCGAGATAGTGGAGAGAAAGGGTCACGTACCCATGACACATGGCAAACAAGACCCCGCACTTGGGCTTGCTGTTTGAGCTGATTACTTTGTGGAACTCCCATGTAGCCCAACAAAGAAGGATGCAGAGAAAAATATGGGCTGTACGCCCCCTCAGACCTCCCCTTCAATGAAACCAGTGGCAGAGGAAAACCAATCCACTTCCCAATGCCCGGATTGGGGGACTAGGCAAGACTGTAGAGTGGCTTCATCCCAGAGGCTGAGCATGGCCCATGGGTAGAATGCAAGTGACGAGCCAGAAAATGTGGGAAAGGCCTTTCACCAGGGAAGCAGGTTCCTGAATCAAAACTCTGAAGTTGGTTTGGAGACCATCTTCAAAAGGCTGCAACTAAAACGACCTAGGGATGGAGTTGAGGCACCAGAAGCGAAGAGGAGGAAAGGAAAGGATGCGCTGGAAGTTTCAAATTCACCGGGGCTGATGAAAATGGAGAGGAAACATGTTCAGGTTGTGAGAAGACAACGCGTGTCAAAGAAAAAAACAAATAAAGGAAGGATCAATCTTGTGGAGGAAAACCTCATGGAAGTGTCGGTGGTCTACCAGGAAAGCACAGGACTAGGAGGCAAGGAGGCAGCCTTTAACAACCCCTAGCGGTCTTGTTATAACCTGTGCATGGGCATGTTGATCAAAAGACGAACTCAAAGCAATCACGAAGATCAAAGAAACAACTTAAGTCATGCTCAAAATACGGAACAAAAGAATCTTTGAGTGTTTATACAAATGAAAGGGATGAGAAACAAATACAAGCTGATAAAAAAACTATGTGCGTGCTAACAATGCTCTGATTTGCTCTCTCGCACAAAGAGCACCAAACACTGGTATTTATATCAGTGGAAACAAATCTAAACAAATCTGGAAAGAATAATCTTCCCGAGATTCTAGCCTAAACAAAAGGACTTGCCTAA
>JAOWBR010232029.1:0-17148 GCA_028571145.1 Dionaea muscipula
TTAATTATTTTCATAAAACTAAATAAATTATAAAATTTACTCAAAAATATAAACATAATTAATTAGATAATCGGTTATGTATTAGTGGTATAAAGGGGAATCAAAGGGAGTGTCCAGGGCTAGGATCGGACCTTAAGTCCAACCCTCAAACACCACAGTCGAACCTTAGGTCCGACTTTCGCCCTCTAGGGTGGGACCTAAGGTCCGATTCTCTCTCATCACAGACTGTGTCCCTGCTCGCTCGAAATTCGTCCAAAACATCGAGAATCATCAAAAAATTCATATTACAAGTATAAAATATAAGATTTACACTAAGATTTAGGATTCCACTAACCTTGTTTGACTCAAATTCGATCCCGAAGTTCTAGATTTCTGATTTCTACTCTGAGGGAATCTGGTGAGGGTGAGGAGATAAGTTGAGCATGAAATGAGCTCGTATAATTTTTTTTACTTATTTGAGAAGAGGGGTATTTTGATAATTTTTAAATTTTTTTTTTTTTTAAGTGAGTGGTGCGTTTAAGGGATTAGGGTGCTGCATTTAGGGCCACCCTAAATTAATTTCCTGGATCAAACTTGCTTGTCAGCCTTGTGTTTGGCAATTTCTTGAATCAATGATTTGAGGTTCATCTGAGAAGAACCTCCTTCACGAATTGCTCTGTTTTCCAGGCATAATATCTAAATAGATAAGGGCTATCCTGTATTCACGTGATCAGCAAAGTGTTTCTGCGATGGTCTAGTCACCTGGTTTGCTGTGTTGTATGCATGGTAAAGTGCGTGCATCATGTTTATTCTTTCATAATATCATGAACTTTCTTTTTGAATCATGACCTGGTAGGATCTATCCAGTATGCCAGAACAGAACAGGGAGGAGTGGTGAAACCTGAAAGTGGTGAAAACTCATGCATACTAAGGCTGATGAGCAGTAGAGATGTTCAAGATATCATCACAAAGACATGTTCAGGTAATCCCTCATTCTTGTACAGATTTCTGGTTTATGTGTTATGCCTGTCTGCCTTTGATCAACTTTTGCTTGCCAATTTCTTGGATCAACGATTTCAGATTCATCTCAGATGAGCCTCCTTCGATTGCTTCGCCTGCCATTTTCCCTAGCTCTCTTGCTCTTCCCTTCATTATTTTTCCTTCCTCACCCTTGTCTTCCATCACCATCTCCACAGCCTTCCTCACATCTTCCTTCTTCACCAATACACCTGCCTTGTCTTCTTCACCCCATTTCACTGGCACTTCCACTCCGACTGCAGCTCCAATTCTCAGCACTTGAACAACCAACTTCTCGTTCAAAAACTGTTCGGCAAACATAGGCCACGTCACCATGGGCAATCCTGCGCTCACAGCTTCAATTATTGAATTCCATCCACAATGTGTCAGAAATGCCCCGGTGGCAGGATGTGACAAAATCAACACCTGAGGTGCCCAACCGCGAATAACAAGTCCTCTTCCTTCAACTCTGTTTTCGAACCCAGTTTCTTTCATCCACTTCTCTAACTCTTCCACATTGGCTCCTCCTCGTAGAACCCATATAAAAGGTCTATTTGATGCCTCCAGTCCTAGACCAAGCTCAACCAACTGTGAGGAAACCAGAGAATTCAGGCTTCCAAGACATGCATAGACAACTGATCCATTCGCAAATGAATCAAGCCATTTCAGGCATTGATTCTCATCAATTGCAGCCTTGTTGCCTCTATCTCCCTTGTCTTTTCCATCCTTGTTGCATAATGATACAGGGCCTAAGCACCATACTTTGTTCTCCTTCGCTTCTCTGTATCTTTTCACATACTCGGGCTCTAACTCCTCGAACGAATTAACGACCACCCCAAATGATTCTTCTTCAGCTGCTCTTATTTTCTGTGTCATTTCCTTTCGGTCTGATGAGCTAGAATTTTGAGAATTAGGAAGCTGGGCTCTAGTAACCTCAATCCTGTCCGGCAAGCCGGGCAGCAAAAATCGCTCTGAATCTGAGCCAATTGTGTCCAAAATTTTGGATTTGTAAAGATTAAGTGAGCAAAGCAAAGAAAAGCAGCATGTCCCATGAAATATAATCCTGGGAATACTGAACTTTCTGGCAAGTTCAGTAGTCCAAGGGAATCCCATATCAGATATGATGCAATCAGGCTGGGGATTCATTTCCTGGAGCCTCTGCTCTAGCTGTTCCTTAAGCATCCCAATGGCAACCATGAAATTCATGGCCAAGCTCAGAGAGGGGAGCATGTCCAAATTTTCGCACCCTTCAGGTAAACCAGCTGCCTTTGATGGGAACATCAGCTCCAGGATTTTGATGTTGAGACCGTACTGATCAGTTGCTCTACTGATGCTTGGTTTAAACCGGAGGGCATTGGCCGGTGTTGTGACAATGGTGACGCTTGCACCTTGTTTTGCTATCAACTTAGCCATGTCTATCATAGGGATCATGTGGCCTTGTGCCATCAAAGGGAAGAGTAGGAAGTGAAGCTGGTGAGGTGGTGGAGACATTTTGATATCAGGAATTTGGTTAGGCAAAAGCCGCAGAGCAGAGATGGTAATGTAGAAGAAGATGGGTTTTCCCTTGTGTGACTTTGCTTGTGTTGGTGGGGGCGATTAATCCTAATCCATGGAATCTTTTCTCTTACTGGGTGAGTCATTGCTTGCGTTAGTGGGCGTGGCTCCCGTTCTTGGCACGCAATTTTTTGTGGTGGGCAATCGTCGTTGCTAGGACCTTATCCTCATCTGTCTTCTTCTGCTTCTTTTCGGAGAACTTGCATGTGACCACTTACCTGTGGATCGAGTTGAATACGTTGAATCGAAATGTCTCCAGCAAATCAATCACGGCCAATTATTGGATTCCGCCATGAATTTTCTGTAAGCATGGCGTCATGATCCGCTGATTCCAGGCAATGACAACTGAGGTCGTCATTCAACGGCTGATTGGATAGAAAAGTGGATGATTTGCAGTATTGCAACGTTGTTATGACATTGTATATTGAGTTTGAGAAGCTTGTCGTTGGCCTAGGACTTAACTATGAGAAAATGATGTTCTATCTCATCACCAACTGAGTGGGAGTTGCGGGTCGTTCTCTTGATGAGTCCAAGGTTGGATAAAATCAGTGGATGTGTGAGTGGACAAAGCTAATTATAAGACGTTTGTGAGTCGCACAAGCAAACATTTTCTAAATACGAGATTAAAACTGACATCATGCTAGCGTGGATTTGCTACGCGGAACATGATCGAGGCACATGGCAACTTGTTATTGGGTGAAAAGTTTTTACAGGTGTCTGAATTCAAGCTACTGTCGGACAGGTACATATTCTCATACCTTTTCCTCATATGTTTAAAGTATATGATCCACCATTTTCTAACAAATTAAATTAATTTCCTTCCTGGATCAAACTTGCTTGTTTGTCAGCCTTGTGTTTGGCAATTTCTTGAATCAATGATTTCAGGTTCATCTGAGAAGAACCTCCTTCACGAATTGCTCTGCTTGCCATGTCCCTGAGCTTTCTTGCTCTCCTCCTGGCTTCTTCTACCTCACCCCCCTCATCCATCATCACCATCTCCAAAGCCTTCCTCACATCTTCTTTCTTCACCAACACCACATTGTTCTCCTTCTCTTCTTCCCCCCATTTCACCGGTGCTTCCACTCCAACCCCGACCCCGATCTTCAATACTTGAACCACCAAAGTCTGGTTCAGAAACTGCTCGAGAAACATGGGCCATGTGACCATCAGCACCCCTGCGGCCACTGCTTCAAGCGTCGAGTTCCATCCACAATGTGTCAAAAACACCCCAACCGCAGGATGAGACAAGATCGACACCTGGGGCGCCCAACCCTTAATCACGAGTCCTCTTCCTTTAACCCTTTCCTCGAACCCGTCTCCTTCCAGCCACCTCTCCACCTCTTCCGAGTGGGGCGCAGGCGCTCCTCTTAGAACCCATATAAAAGGCCTGTTCGATGCCTCGAGCCCAAGGCCGAGCTCTACCAGCTGCGAACAAGGTAGAGAATGCACGCTTCCCATGCACGCATAGACAACTGATCCATCCTCATCAAATGAATCAAGCCATTGCAAGCACTGCTTTTCATCCACTGCAGGTGCAGGCCCTCTGGTCTCTTCCTTGTGTAAAGAAGATACAGGGCCTATGCACCATACTTTACCCTCCTTTGCTGCTTTGTATCCTCTCACGTAGTCTGATTCTAACTCGTCGAACGAATTAACCACCACCCCGAATGACTCTTCCTCGGCCGCTCTTATTTTCTTCCTCAACTCGGTCATGCCCGGGTTACCCGAACCCTGAGGGTCGGGCAGCCAGGCTTTGGGGACCTGAATTCTGTCGGGCACACCCGGCACCAAAACACAAGCACTGATATTGTTATTATTATTAGAGGCACAGCCAGCCATCATCAACTTGTGTTTGTGAAGATTGTGAGAGCAAAACAGAGAGAAGCAGCCTGTGCCGTGAAATATAATCCTTGGAATGGTCAACTTTGTTGCGAGCTGAGTTGTCCAATGGAATGCAAAATCGGAGATGATACAATCTGGGGGAGGATCCATCTCGTCGAGGCTTTGTTGTAGCTGGTCCTTGAGCATCTCGACCCCAGTCATGAAGTTGATAGACAAGTTGTGGGAGGGAATGGTGTCGCAGTTTTCACAGCCTTCTGGTAAACCGACTTCCTTGGATGGGAATCTGAGCTGCAGGACTCTGATATCGAGACCGGCCTCATCTCTTGCTCGATCAACGGTTGATCGGAACCGTGGGACATTGGCCGGGGTGGTGACAATGGTCACGATTGCACCTTGTTTTGCTATCAGCTGGGACATGTCTACCATGGGCATCATGTGGCCTTGTGCCATCATGGGGAACAGCACGAAGTGAAGCTGCTGAGCCTGAGCCTGAGCTGATGATGAAGAAGAAGAAGAATAAGAAGACGACATAATTAATTGTGCTTAATTTGAGGAGGAGTTTGATTAATTTTTATGGACTTCTTTTTTCCTGAGCTTGTTCTGGCAGCTGGCTGGCTCTGGCGATGGCAGTGGAGAAGATGGACTTTTAGTCTTTTTCTTGGGAAAGTCCATTAGATGATGGACTGGGGGGCATAATAATAAATAAATAAATTAAAATGGATCTTGTTGACTGAGGGCATTCAATTATTGTATTATTGAAAGTGGAAAAATACTGGGAAGATGGTCCTACCTACCTGTTCTACTCAAATATATTATTATTATTATTATTATTATTATTATTATATAATAAAGGTTGTATGAATATCTAAAATAAACACTCGTTATATTTGATAAATTAAAGATTGAAATTACAGTATTATTATTTATGCACTGTTTATTTTACTATCACCCTATATTGTTCATTCGATTATTCATTCATTATCATTCAATCTCGATATTTGATTTGTTAAATCCAACAGTTGTGAGAGAGAGTTATAAAATTGTTTAATTTATATGTTCATATAACCCTCGATTATATATAACTGTGTCTTGACACAGACATCCGCTAGTATATACATACGATATTATTATGGGTTGTGGGTAGTTGTAAGGAAAACAGTAAATTAATTATTCATGCTTCAAACCTTTTATGAACTATTTGCGCCCATTTTGTTTCATTGTCATTTAATAACGTTTAAAAATCTTGTTCTTTTGTATAGACTGATTTTGCCGCTTTGTTGTAATCTACACAAGTATTGAAGTGGCAGAAAGGTATCGTACATCTTCGATATCATATCTCCGATGCTTAATTCAGCAAGGTTATAGAATATCGTAATGTTCAAGAACTAAAAGTTGAAATTTTTATATACCTCTTGCATTAAATGTGGAGGGTATTTATAAATGACTATTTTCAACTACTTGGATGATGAATGTCACCGTTGCGTCGGCCCAACATTAGGTGTTACGTGTTAACTTGCATAGTATTTTGCCCTCCAGTGAGCTATGGGATATACCTGTCGAGCCTCTTATAACAACAACAATAACACGAAGGTTACACGTATGATACGTACATATAAAATCCAACAGTTATATTATGCTAACTGTCGATTACCTAACAAGTATTAACCTAATTAGAGGATTAAGTATGAGCTATCCTATCCTATTGAGCCCTTGGACCTTAATATTAAATTAGGATATATATTTTACCTTATTATCATCAATAAAATGATTATTTAAATAGTTGCATCGTTTTTCCAAATTGAAATTTTCTTTAATTTATTATTCATTAGAGATCAGTAAGCTAGCCGAATTACCATAAGACAGCAAATGCTACATTTCTTGCTCAGTGAAACCTCCGTTTTCATCGTCCTCTCGTTAACAGAAACACACAGATGAATATATAACAATAACACACAGGCAACCCAATTTTCCACGCACCAGCCCACAAAAAGGCCGATAGATGACTCGGATCATAATCAAACTGTCGCTCATGGTGTCTTTCGTGTAGTGGTGCATATTTTCGTTCGATACGACTAGCAAAACTCGAGGCAACCTGTGGCCCATTAGGACATTCATGCTACTTCTCCCCCCCCCCCCTACTGGTAACTATAACTCTACCATGATGATCAACCTGACTTTCTGTTTGGTGCTTCCTTTCGACGAGCAAATTTTGGAAGACATTTGCAAAGCATAACCGTCTCCTCAAACGGGACTATGGACGGATACTGCTTCAAGCACAAAGTAACCTGCGGTGTGTTAACGAAGCAAGCACAGCACAGCACGTAAATGGCATGGCATGGATAACAGACGGACACAGATATATCAGTCACGGATGGGCCGGGGGCATACCTCTTCTTCATTCATCTCCTGAAAACCAAACTTGGTCTTCCACATTCCTTTAGCTCTAGTCGTGGCCGGCAGGACAATTTTCTCTACTTCCAGGAACGATAGCAGACTCTGGAGGAACGCGAACAAGACCTTGAAGTAACCCTGCGCACGCAAGTTTTAGGAATTATTATTATTATTATTATCATTATCATTATCATTATATAATAATAATGATAATAATAAAAAATGGTTCAACGTTGAAAAACTAAGTTCAACGTTACCTGGTTCCGGCCATTTTGAATAGTCGCGACCAAAGGCAGTTCCGTGACCTCTGTTCCAAAGACTCTGAAAACGGCTGCGCACACCACCACAGAGCTGCAGCAAAGCAAAACCCCCCAAGAAAAAGGCAAAAATTAAACAATTTCTTTCTTTCTACATATCGTTGGCTTGCTGTTTCTTAATTTGACAGACACCAATGAAGTTTACTTGACCAGCAGCACTGCGCAATGCATTCCTCTATAGTTGTCTTCAGTCCTACCACCAACACACAAGAGAAAGTACATGCATGAAAGGTATTAATTAATGAATCTGATGCAGTACGCGAGTGAGAATAACGTTACTGCTACCCACCCGTCAACCAACAACGGAACGAGGTCACGCCCACTCTCTGGTTCTTTCAAGTCAGCAAAACCACCCTAAAGCATAGGACAGATAATTAGTGTCACATTGATTGATTATTCGCCTACTCTTGATTGTCGGATCCTGACATGTGTGCATGTATCATACAGATACGTGGATGTGGTTGACCCCACCCAGTGAGAAGTGGTCGTGTTGTTGTTGCTGCTGATATCTGGGTGATATGTTGTGGTGTGGTGCAGAAAGGCTGCTGCATTTTTCAAAAGAAATCCCGACAAAGAATCTACCTTGAGCACGTCAACGGCATCTGATAGCAATGCTCTTGCCTCATCAGAATCCTTGGTCCCATTCAGCACCCTTGACCTCACATCCACTTTAGCTGAATTGTACAAGCCAATTTTCGTGAGATTCACAAACTTGTGGAGTGGTGTAACTACTTCAAGCTGATGTTGAAGGGCTGCATGGATCCTCCCACAACTTATACAACAAAACCAATTTTTTTCCAGCTTTTCCTGGTATTGTATATAATACAAGTAGTACCATCAACATCTTGAGCTGGGAATCAGAATATATATTATACATAAATTTTCATACCTTCACATCCTCCACTCTTAGCTGTAGACAATCTATATGATATTCTTTATGGCACTGGCACAAGGGAAGATTAATTCCCATCAGTGATAATGCACGTACGAAACGCAAGTCATAGATTGAACATAACGTGAGATGGGTTCCATGCGATAAAATAAAATAGGAACTCAAAAAAGAACACCTGGTCGCAAAGAATGATGGTGCGTGGGCCAAAATCTGGAGGTGGAAGAAAATCGGAGCATCTGCAACCATAAAAGCAAACATGAGACGAGGTTGATGGGGGCAGGCCAGCTGACGGTTTCAACTACTAGATTTGCACCATTATTTAGGTTGGTGGAGGATGGATAATCCCGAGATTAATAGTACGTTCCAGAGTGACTCGGATCAGGAGGGATGTCGGGATACAGTCAGGTGCCTAGATGACCTATTATGTGATGTGGGGACAGTGACTAGTGTAATAGCAGACGTAAGGATGTCTCCATCTGGTGGGGTATTGTGGGGGCGTGGTGGTCGGAGAGGACGAGGTAGAGCACGAAGAAGGGGGCGATCTTAGTTTGTTTTTATTTGTGCTCTTGCTTCATGGTTTAATCATTGTGATCCTAGTTTGCTTTCGTTTTTGCCCTAGATAGTACCCAAGAAAACGGCTATCCTCAGGACAAACCAAAACTTGTGGCGACAAACAGGCTAAGTATGAGAACTAGCCAAAGATCAAAGACACTATAACCTCTAAGCAGGTGCCACATTGGCAAGGAAAGTACGACTCCAAGGATATTACTGCTCTTGCTTGATGGTTTGATCATTGTGGGTTGTTAAAGTTTGTCCGAGCCGTAGTGTAATCTCATAACGTTATCATTTTTATGTATACTTTTACTTACCGGAAAAAAAAAAAAAAAAGAAGAAGAAGAAGCAAACATGCTCACAGACAGAAAAATGACCAACGACAAACAATCCAAGAAAACAAGCATCAGGATCCCAAAAATATTGCAAACTGATACCGCTCTCAACAAATTCAAAGAGAACTCAAAAACTTCAGCAGCTACATGTTTCTTGTACCTGCATATGGAGCACACTGTGTAGCCATCATCATCATCATCATCATCATCATCATCATCACTTCCATTATGGTGGTTTATCTCCTTGGAAAAATTATTCTGTGAGCCACATCCATCTGCAATAGTTGCAAAAGCATGTGTCACAGCGACTCTTAACATTGAAAAGAAAGATCTCCACAGTCCACACTATTCAATATCCATAACAGAGCGAGAAAAAATTAAGTATTGGATAAGGAAAATCTAATTGAGTCACCCACTTTAGAAGGGCATTAATTATTAAAGGTGCCTGCCTACATGTGAAGCACCATTTCTTCTATAGTTTCTTCTCCTCACCCACATAGGCAAAGCATATCACAGAAATATGAAATAGCCAGTTATAATTTACCGTTAAGGGCGTCCATTAGGACTTCAGAAGATCCCCGGGCCTGAATGGAAGGTTCTGAGAGCTCATGGAGCGAGACACCTTTGGACTTGATATAAATGTACGAGTAACTGCCGAAACAGGAGAAAAAAGACAATATATATAGTACTGATTCATGATTGAAACACACACAGGTGAATCTATCTTTCTGTAACATGCATGCTACAATAAGGCGGCTTACGGTTTTCTTCTTGAACTAAAGCCTGCATGTGCCTCGAACTGAGAAGCGCTAACCTGTTTGTGATATTTCAAGAAAGGTCAGCAATCTGCAAGAGCATAAGCAATAATATTAGCAAAGCCATCAGAGAGGAAAAAGAAAAGCATACCTCAGTGCTACAGCATGAACACATAATTCTATTTGATTTCTTGGATCCTTCCAGAAACATCTGCAATGCAAAGACAATTTACAATTTAGATGGGCTATCAAGACCAAAAAGAAGCTCATCAAGCATGGTCTCCATAAGGATAACCTGTCCGTGTGTGTAGTACACCAGTTTAGTCCCGTCATGCAACTCTTTGAAGGCCAATTTGTGCGGATCAGCTTGCCTGGATGAAGAAAAACACAAAAACGAAAGAGATTACACGTTTGATGAGACCCGCAGCCTACTGAATAATGAGAACCACGGTAAAGTAGGAAAAAGGCAACCTGATTGTAGCTTCACTTTGTAGAATTTGTTTGAATTAGCATTCAATTCATTTACCTATGTTCTCATCTCATGTTTTGGCATGCATTAGAGATTCTTTCATTTATGTTCAGAAGAAATCCCCTCCTTACTAAATAGATATCAGTGTTATGATTCAAGTTCAAGTCTTTGAAAAAATCAGGTCAACCTTTCAAACCGATGCTGAATCCATAGGCAGGCAAGAGGCAACCTGGCGGCTGAAACATGTGGCATTTTGGGGCATTGGATTTTATCTTTTATTCAAAAACTAGGCAAGCCACTCCTCACGCGTAAATCCTCAATGATGATCACGGAGAAAGGATTTTTATTTCTCAAAATGCTTAATCATCACTAATTGTTTCATCTGAACTTGAAATTTCTCTTGAAGTAATCGATAAACATCCAAGAAGTAGCGAACTAGCAACAGATAATACTAAGAGGAAGAAGTACAAAGAAACAAAAAGAGAGAAAAAAAAAAAAACCTTTTTCTGATGTTCTCAGAAGTAGTTCTTTTTGCAGAGCTTCTTGCATAAGGCCTTGCTGAGGAATTTCTGAGGAAACATATAAATAGATTCAGCATCTAGTAGAAGGAAAAAAAAAGGAAAAAAATAGCCAAAACATGCAACTAGTAGCAATGGATAACACTGAAAAAAGGAAATACAAAGACTAACTTTTTTGTGATACTCTCAGAAGCTGCTCCTTTTACAGAGCTTCCTACAGAAGGCTTCATAGAAGAATGGTGCTTAGGAGTATGTTTCCTTATCCTGAAGTTACCACATCGAGAAAGAATACAAAGACAGCTAATCCCAATCAGCAAAAAGGAAAACATTTAACCAGACATTGAATCTAGTAAGTCCTTTACTTCACAAATGATAGTTTAACAATGTCAAATGTGGTACAAATAATACGAATCAAGAGGGAAAAAAAATCAAGAAGAGATCACCTGGTTTTCATGTTTTTCCCCTTAGAAGATATTGGGTGCGATGTTGAAGCTCTGCCAGATGGCCCGTGTATGCCAGGTAGCAGAACATGTGGCATGCGAGATACAATAATTAATGAGCAGGGTATCCAGGCACACGACAGTGATTTCTAGATTAAAATGGCAACCTTTACAACAGCAAACAGTCGAGGCAGAGTAATCAACAAAACACTGACAATTTCACTCAAAGTATTATGAAAACCTTTACTATGTAATACCTACTTGGCCTTTTTTTTTTTGTCCAAATTCCTCACCAAAGAGCTTGAAACAGAGTGTTTTGAGTAAGTTGAAAGCCAAGGTGACTTATATGAGCTGGAAAACCCAAAACATGGCGACATCAAGAAAAACA
The DNA here is from genome assembly GCA_028571145.1 of Dionaea muscipula. Taxonomy (NCBI): domain Eukaryota; kingdom Viridiplantae; phylum Streptophyta; class Magnoliopsida; order Caryophyllales; family Droseraceae; genus Dionaea; species Dionaea muscipula. The sequence continues at coordinate 11,450 of JAOWBR010232029.1, forward strand.
CAAGTCAGTTAAAAATTGTTCTCCTTGTAGAGTCAAATATGACTTTTTTAAGGATCCGGGTGAAATGCACGAGAAAACAAGAATATACCACATACCAAGACAGATCCAACCAGAAAACACAAAATGAAACACAAACGTAGGATGCAACGAACAGTCAAAAGTTTCCAGCATTTTGTTTCTTTACATTTTCCGTGTAGAAACCCAATATATCCTAAAGTTTCCAACAGCTGAGTAGCAAGAGAGGCCAGGCTCCAAGGCATGAGTCAGAAGCTTCGGTAGGAGGCACACAAGTTTCAAACTTAAACTATTTCCACTTGTCAACTTATTTTCTAATAGAAAATGTGTGTTCTTGAGGAATAACTCTACCAAAAGCTCAAGTTGTGGTAGTAGCACCGAGATTATCTTTATACCTTAATATGCCTTCTCAAGCAAATGCCTTTTGCCACTGAAGCATGAACTATGCACAGACCCTTCTCTTACCATGTGCTAAGTAAATGGGACAGCAAGATTGAAATTTGTTATCTTTAGTCACACCCACTATAATACCATGTCGAGGAACCTTTACACCAAAAACTCAAGCTTGTTGTAGGAGGCTTAGGAATTATATTCGAATCTTAAAACATGTGCGGACATTATGGCACTAAAAACACAATTGTGGAACATGGATTCAAGCACAATATCACTTGGTTGTGAACAACAGACTTGCTACACAAGTATTAACGAGTTTCGTACATGCCTTCTGCTTGCTATAATCCAAACAAGATTATAACTGATATGCCCGGTATTTGTTGGATGTATATGACGTTTATGGAGAAGTTGATACTGAACAAAGCTATGGGTTAGAAAAGGAATCACAAACCTTTAGCATTCAAATTCAAATTCAAGACAAGTCCAACATGACAATAGTTGATCAAGCATAATGACAGAACTCAATTAATTAAATACCTTATAGTCGGATACTATCTAACAAAGCCTCAATTATATTCTATCAAATACATAATATCTAAGTTCCATGTGCGCATGAGCATGATTTTGTTCATCATGCGTGTAGATTTCCTTGAATGCACAAGACATGCAATTTGTTTCCCAACATTGACAAAGAAGAGAGAAAAAGAAAGATATATAATTAAAAGGAATACATATTTAAGCTTTAACTTAAATACCAAAAAGCAATTGGAGTCCAACAACATCGTCTACAAGACTCATTCTTACTGTTTTACAAACAACATATCGTAACTCCATCAGCACTCGAGATATGAAATCAAATCTAGTATGAAACAAAAACCAAAATCTTTGAAAGATCCGGCAATCTCAAGTTCCAATACAAAGCTATGATTTGCAACTAGAAGCATCTCAAGTGTCTTTCTCACTAATTTCTAGGCATTAACCGCTTTCCAGCAAACATTTTGCCCATAAAAAGTAACAAGTATCTTGTTTTCTAGATGGCATAAATTTACACACCATCAACAATTATAGAAATCCGAATTTCAACAACAATTGTGCCCCTCATTGTTCAGCAAGCAAGCATTTCCTTCTGACCTGTAGACAAAACCGACCCTACAAAAAGCTAAAGCTTAAGATAGGAGGGTCGACACTATATAAAGCAGCATCATGCATTTATCTTCGGGCTTGAAGCATGAACTGGCCATAGCCCCTCTTCTCACCAAATGTTAAAACATATAGGGTAGCAACATTCAAACTCAATCATAGCCTTGCTCTGATACCATACTGACAGAGCCAATTCTACCAAAACCAATCAGGAGTACATAAGGGGAGTAACAGACCCTGATAATCCTCCCCATAGTTAGATTTCCCACACAAAAGAAAACCTTCATAGTTTACAACGATTCTCTACTTACAAAGATAACCAATTTCTAGATTAGATCATATCAAAGCAAGAATCGCCATCGGGTCCCAGAATCCCACGGTTTGTCTTGGTGATCTATCTCATTTACAATGAGAATGAGTTAGAAACGATAAACAAGGATGACATCAAACATAAAGGAATGTTGAAACTTTTAGAACATCAATTCCATAACATACCAAACGAAGACTAAATCGACTGATAAAATCTAAATTGAGTAATGAAAAGAGGATTTGCTGATCCTCATAGATATCAATTTGATTTTTACCTCTCTTGACTCAAATCTGGCAAGGATATAGAATAAATCTGTAATTTCTTAGGAGAGAGGGAGTAAGTTTGTGTATGAAGGTGTGTGTGAAAGGGAAGAAGAGAGATAGAGAGGTGACAAAGGTTGAGAGGCGGCCCCAAATAGGGTTTCAGGACTTATTAAGGGGATAGCCTGAGAAGAAGAAATATCTTGTAACGAGTAGGGGGAATCCTATGTCTACCCATTTAGATGTCCAGCTATAAAATGTATTAGGCAATGCAATTAATTTTTAGTCCATCAAATTTTATGATTCTTCTAAAAGGGTTTCAGTGGATTAGCTTCAACGAATATTATCTTCAGCCTTCCACAATGTCCACCAACAGTAAAGAAGTTCTTAGTGCCAACTTGCATGAACTTAGTAAAATAAAGACAATATATCTATAAAAAACTACAAACTAAATGAGGGAGGATGAATATTGGAGATCCTTTCGCTCTGAAATCTATAGATCCAACAATTCCAAGATTGAGTAGTGTTGAAGCACAAAAACCATATCTTGGGCCTCATACCATGAGCTTGAGCTTTTTCGGTAGATTTGGTTCCTTACCATATGTTATCAGAGCAACTTTGAAGTGATCATAAGTTCGAATCTTATTATCTTCAATTGTCGTCGTTGTTGTTATTGGTATTGTTGTCGTTTGTGTAGATATATGCATAGTCCACGTCTCAACCCAGTAGGCTTTCACGTGAGGGACGTGTTAAAGTATAAAAATCATTTATTGGACTCATACCATAAGTTTGAACTTTTTATAAAATTGGTTCCTCGGCAGGTAGTATGGATCAACAAGCCCCATAAGACAACGAATCAATGACGGGTTGGAATCTCGTATTATCTTTGCGCATTAAAGTAATAAAGTACATATGGAAGTCCCCACACGCAAAAAAAACCCCAAAGAAAGGAAACTCCAAACCTCCGTCCATGAACAAAAGAGGAGAGAAGTTAAAAGCCACCGTTCACCAGCAAAAGAGAAGATTGGGATTTCTTCCCATGAGGGGAAACTTTAGAAAGAGAATAACACTTGACCAAGAGAAGTGAAGGAACGATACACAGAAAAAAAACAGATTTACCATTTTCCTAACATAAAAAGAATCCATCGAGTAAGAGAAATTCAACAAAATATCTGAAGCTGGAAAGTATGAAGCTGAAGAAAATGGAAGGAAGGTTCATGCTTCCTTTGTTTATAGCCTTTGGAAAGAGAGAAACAGGAGGATATTTAGACAAGACATATACTCTGGAGAAGGTGATCGAAATGGTTTTCAATAGCTTATCATGTCCCTGGTTAATCCAGTAAATATGTGTAACTAGGTTGATAGTTTGGCTCAGGCGAGTTCCAACTTTGGGTTGGCTGCTATATAGCTTTGTGATTGTGAGGTGACCTTGAACCTCATACAGGCTGATGTAGGGCCATGGGTAAAGCCGTACCAGGCCAACATATTTGGTAAAATCACTCTACTACCAGCATACTGCAGCACTAGTTGACTACCTTAATCATTCACAGTTTCAAACGAACAACTATTATTGTTTTTGAAACATGCATGGATATATTTGAAATGCATGAAATGAAAAAAGTTGATTAATTAAGATAATTTCCATGACTACTTCATTACTTCATTTCTATAAAGGTATCACCACTTTGAAATCTGAACTTTAATGTTCATAACTACACTAATTTCAGATGAGGATGAACAAAACTTACTAGAGACCAGACTCATATGTATACATGTGAAAATATAAGTAACTTCCAAAATTGTGGAGGACAATGCTGTTAGTGTATCTTCCGACAGCTTTTAATAATCTGTAGTTCCATGTTTTTTAAAGGTTTCCAAGTAAGGTTATTTTGTTCATTTTAACTTTGGAAACAGGTGAGAGCTTATGTTGGTCTTGTTATGGTATAGTATATGAATTTTCTTTATCTAGTCCAAGTATATATATAGATCCAGCTACTTACAATTAATGGTTTCATTGTTAAAAAGTAATTAGTAGGGGAGAATCATCTTATACATATACCTAAGGGGTATCGTGAAGCCAATTAATAGCTGATTGCCAGTGTCATCACTTGGTTGATTTAGCAGCCCACCAAATAAACAAATAAGTACTCCACCAGACAATGCCATCACTTGGTTGATGTTCTTTTGAACAAGACTAGTAAACAATACTGACAACAACAAATGCGGATACAGTTTGTACCTAACAGGAAGACAGCCTACTTTCCTCACATACTAGTCCTAATCAAGATTTTGGTAAGAAGATCAACAGACCAGGGCTATACACTGCAGCTTAGTCTAAAAATTGAGTTCAATGAGACCACAATGTGAGGGAGTAAAATAATTACTCCACACACATGTTCAGTACTTCCCTGATGATGCAAAGAAGACTAAACCACAACAAACTAAGCTTTTTCCTGAAAAGTAGACAAGCTACATGGAGTCACGGACATCATTCCACGCTTTTCCATTTCATTCCCACGGTCATGTCATCATATACCAGGTAACTACAGTTTCATTTAAAAATCTCTTCGCTTTTCCACACCCCTTTGGAATTTCAACTCTTTCGTAACTTCAAATCAGCTCTCATGTGCATTACATGCCCAAAACACTTTACCTATGGCTCCAAATCATGTTTTCTTATAGTGTTACTAGTATATCATATCAACTGGAATCTTATCTTGTTTAAGTTTATTCAAAAATTCACCACAGCATAGTGAAGTGCAAATCAACAGTACAAAATTTCAAGTGTCAAATGTAAGTATAATTGAAGAAGCTATGAATTGGCTGCGTGGGAAAAGAGTTCCAAGTAGCCCTAAGAAGTAAAATCAATCAACATAGGATCTATTCTTTGGTAAGAATTAGATTTTAGCGCTCAAGTCATTTTCTCGTTCTTAAGGATTCCACACTTCTCACAAGTTGAGCTCTTTTTTTCTACTTTTAAGTACTTATCTCATAATTTCCGGTATAACTTAAACAATCTCCTAAGATTTATGCACAAGTTATAGTTTCATATTTGAACTTTGCAAAAACATACCACCTCAAAGTTCAAGAATTAATGACTTGATAAGAAGAACCTCTCTTAAAGCTTCACACCTAATAAATACATCAACATGAAACCTATTAAAGTTTCAAACGTGATTCCAACATGAGAAGCACAACTTTTCATGATAGTGCATAAGACTATAAGCCTTAAAAATTCCAAAACTTAAAAGCTTTTAAGTCTTACAATAGAACCAATTAAGAAACAGTTTTTCATTTAGTTGGAAGAATCGCAAGAGCATCTGACATGAACTTGCAAAAAGATCGGGCGGCAGAATATCTAAAACAATATCAGACACTAACTGTCTCCAATGAAATTGCATGTACTAATGCTTGAGCAGTGTAGAGGACAGTGTTTTGAAAGGCGCACGGCGTACCGAGGCGCAAGGGACTTCGAGGCGCAAGGCGCAAGGCAAAGGCGTGCGCCTGATCGAAGTGAGGTGCAAAAAAAAAAAAAAAAAATACAATGTGCGAGGGATATAAAAAAATTAAGCATGAGTCAT
>JAOWBR010232140.1:0-17148 GCA_028571145.1 Dionaea muscipula
ATGTAGAGACAACATATTAGGTCCAGTTCAATTATGCAGAGACAACATATTATACATCATGCCTTAAAATGAAATGGAAAACAAGTGACATGCTTCCATATAACAGGTCCAGTCCTGACCCGAAGGTCTATGGGAAATCCACGTGGAAATCCCGAAGTGGCTACTACTCCTTACCTGCCAAACGCAGATAAACGAGTCCCAAATGGTTCATGAGTCGGAGCGTAGCTTGTCGTCAAGTCCTGGGTCATAGTCATATAGCATAATTAGACATATGCTTTAAATACTTTAATAAATAAATAACTTATAGTTGACTTAAATTCCATATAAGGATCCTTAAACAAGTCCCAATTACTTTCTAACACATGCCCAAGACATCTCTCAAAGCCAAGGCTCAAAGACCAAGAGTTGGTATTTTAGAAAACCAAAACAGATTCTACTCAGCACAGGGGACCAGATAGCTGTCTGTCCCCAACCGGATATCCGGTCGTGTCATTTGGAAACCGGATATCCGGGTTCCATCAATGGCTATCCGCCCCTACAATCTACATAAAACCAGAAATACCTACTTACACGAATCTAATACATTCATCAGCCAAGCTTCAATCTAAGCCTTCAAACATGTCATATAACATCCCCTTAACATAAACAAACCATTCCCACATGGTTTGAACATCTAAATCACAAGTTCATCACTTGAATTTTCATGAAATCCATTAAAACACATAACCTAGGAATTTAAACATGAGATTCCTCATTTCATTATCATCAATCATCATGTAGCAACAGATTCACATCATAAAACATGATAATAACATGCTCAGACCCTTTCCAAGCTAAAACAACAGCTAGTTCATGAATTCACTTAACGAAAAATCCATTTAAAAGCATGGAATACCTTAGTCTAGCACATGAACCATGCTTAAGCTCATTTAATCACCACAAAACATCAAAGTGAGTTAAAATCTCACCTTAGAGTTCCTGAGATGAAGGGTAAAGCTTTGTCTTTGAGCCAAAGAAGGCCTATACACAAGAGATCGCAAGAAGAACTAGGATCCTCCTTTTCTCTCTTTTTCTTTTCCCTTCTTTCTTTCTTCCTCTTTCTTTTTCCTTTCTTCTTCCCCTTTGCTCTCCTCTGTTCGATTCCCTTCCTTTTCCTTTCTGTTTCCTTTTCTTTTCTTTGTTGATAGGTAACCAGAACTAGTCTCCAAGCTAGTAGCTCACACACACATATGGTGTCATCACCATATTAAGTGAGCTATGACTCATGCTTTCCAAACTTATCCTTTGATGTTCAAAGCCAACAAAATCAGCATGGGGCAGCCTCTTCCCCTCCTTCCAGCCGTGCCTCATTTCCCTTAGCCAAAGGTAAGGTTAACTAAACCATGGTTAACTACTAACTTAGCAAAGTTAACCCAAAGTCGTACCGTACATGTACCGTGTCTCCAAAATAAATCCAATCTTATCAACATGGTAGTCGACGTTCTCCATTTCTCATGACGATTCCAATGGTACAAAAATTATATTTTCCCGAAGTCTTTTCCTCAAAAATGACTATTTTGCCCTTTTACTACGAAACCGTCCACTTAACCACAAAAGTTCTTTCTTAGCTTCTAGAAGCTATTAAAAATTACTATAAATTATTATTATATTAGTAATAATATAATAATAATAAATAGCATAAAATAATATTTAAAACCAAAATAAGGGTACGGGTATAACATTCCAACCACCATCTTTGAAGGTGTTCACAGAACCCTCATCATCCAACCTCCCCACCGACAGCAAATTAAGCCTCATTTCCGGGATGTGCTTTACATTGGTTAAAATCAATTTTCCACCCTGTTCATTTTCCATGCAAACACTGTCGATGCCTACGGCTGCCGTCACACCAGCGTTACCTATCCTCACAACGCCATAATCACCTGGTGTGTAGGACGAAAACAGCTCTCGCCTTGGAGTAGCATGAATGGTGGTGCCACTATCCACCACCCACTTCGTCTCCAATCCAGCAAAGCATACTGAGTCCTCCTCTATCACAGGAACAAACTCACCATCTGGAGCAGTATTAGAACTAGACGAGCTCCCTGAGGATTTACCTCCAGCCTTCTTGACTCCTAATGTTGCCGCCATGGTCTGACCATCACTGCCACCACCACTCTGTTTCTGAGTGCGCCACATAAAGTAATCTCGCTTGTAATGGCCCTTCTTGTGGCAGAAGAAACATTCCACTGTCGCCTTGGAGCTCCTCCTATCCTGACTCTTACTCTTCGATGAATCTCTCATTTCCTTATCTCTGTCAAAGCTCCTGCCCCTGGAATCCATCGCCATCAATTCTGATTTTTCGGATCAGATCAAGTTACCTATCGTTGGAGTTCCTCATTCAGAACAGCAGATTTGTAAATATCCATAGTAACCACACCATTTAGAGCCGAATTAGTGATAGCCATCCGAAAAGTTTCCCAAGAATCTGGAAGAGTACCAAGAAGACAGAGTCCCTGAACTTCATCGCCGAAGTTGATCCCCATGATAGAAAATTGATTCATGATCCCTTAAAATATATTCAGGTGATCCGTGATCAGACTTGAATAGTCATATCTCAGTGACATCAATTTCTGAATCAAAAACATCTTGTTGTTTCCTGTCTTCCGAGCATATAGCTCTTCGAGCTTCATCCACAACGTCTTTGCATCCGCGATATCAAAAATGTGACTGAGAACATGTAGTATAACGAGCAATGGAACAGTAGCAAAGTAGACGATATGAGCTAAATTAACTTTGGTGAATTGGGGAAGAGGGATTAACAAAGTTTAGATTTGGGAGGGAATAAAAATTTGAGGGAAGAATCAGACGAAAGGGAGGTGAGATAGACTTGGGGGAAGGTGAAAGGGAATGGGTTGAGAATGCAGAACTAGAGGGGGAAGCTACTCAGACTTGAGGAAGAAGATAGACACAAATCAATTCTCAATTCATCGATATCCTTCAACTATAATTCTCAGTCCTTATATAGGCTCATTTACGGGAAATAAAATAAAATACAACAATTCAAGAAAATGTCAAGTGTCTAAAGTGGACCAGGAATAAACCCAACTAAATGTACTATTCTGACATTCTCTTTCCAACCTGCTCAACCAACACCATCTCAGCATGTGGGAAGAAAAAGGCTGGTGGCACTGGATATGCCTGTGGCGTCTCCCTAAGTGAGGTGGGACGATAAGCTCAGTTGGGCTACTGTGGCGATGGTTGGCCAGTTAGCGCCATGGCCGACATCACGTATCTTCTGGAATTGAGCTTTAATGGACAAGGTGAACACATGGGAATAATCACAAGGATGTAAGAAGACGTGTGATGTTCCAAGGTGCCAAAGAATCATCTCAGTTTTTCCGAAATCACTGACCGTTGCCACCATGCACTGTTGCCACCACAGTGTCTTCAAGGTCCGTCGCCTCAGCACCAAAGGATATGTCGCCCTAAGTCTTATTATACTACAACTCCCCCACCCTTCAGAACCAACTTGTCCTCAAGCTGGGAAGTTAGGGAATTGATTGGATATGAATGAAGCATCTTCCCATGTGGCATCCTCCAGATTAAGGTTCACCCATTGGATGAGACGTTGCTCTACCTTCTTTCCTTTCCTGGTGATGACCCTCTGATTAAGCACAACTTGTGGTTCAACAACCATATGGCCTTCGCCATTCAGAAGTGGACGCTCTGGAGTTGAAGTGAAACCTGTTGCCACGCTGCCCTTGAGCAATGACACATGAAAAACATTATGAATGAGGACGGTGGGTGGTAACTCTAGCTCATAAGCAACACTGCCTGTCCTCCGGAGTATCTTGTAAGGCCCAAAGTATCGGGCGGCAAGCTTGAGGCTTTTCCTCACTGCCACAGTGTTTTGTCTGTATGGTTGCAGCCTTAGGTAGACCATGTCGCCTTCCGTATACTCTTTCTTGCTCCTTTTCTTGTCAGCATAGGTCTTTTGTTTGCATTGAGCTCTGGTCAAATTGTCTTGCAGTAGCTGGTTCAACCTCTTTCGTCTTAACAGTTCCTCCTCAACGGTTCCCACGGTAGTGGTTGAATCTGGCGGGATGCCAAGCTTGGGTGGCGGATATCCATACAAGGCTTCAAAAGGTGTCATGCCTAAACTCTTGTGATAATGGGTGTAATACCACTACTCGGCTGCTGGGATCCATGAGGCTCATTGCTTGAGGCCTTGAAAGCACATGCAACGTAGATAATCTTCTAGGCATCGGTTGACCCTCTCCGTTTGGCCATCCGATTGAGGGTGATAAGAAGTGGACATGCACAGTTTGGTACTGTTGAGCCTAAAGATCTCTCCCCAAAATAAACTCGTGAAGACCTTATCACGGTCTGAGATAATTGTAGAGGGATAGCCATGAAATCTTGCCACCTGGTTATGGAACAACTGAGCTATCTTTGCTGCAGAGAAGGGATGGTTGAGAGGTATGAAGTGAGCATACTTGGTCAATCTGTCCACCACTACCAGTATGCTATCATAGCCAAGGGACCGTGGAAGGCCCTCAATGAAATCCAAACTTACAGAGCACCAGGCTTGAGTGGGGATGGGTAAAGGTTGAAGGAGGCCTGGTGTTAAATTCAGGGGTTTCACGCGTTAACACACTTCGCAGGATTTGATTAAGCTGGCCACATCGCTCACAAATCTAGGCCAATAGAAACTTTCCCTCAATTTTCTCTAAGTCACCTCATTGCCGGAGTGGCCTCCATGTGGGGTGCTGTGGTGATCTTGCAGAAGTTGCCTTCTCAATGTCCCCGTGGTGCCAATGTACATATTTCCTTTGTAGTGAAGAATTCCATTGGTTAAACTATAGGGTGGTTTTGAGTCAGGTTCTTCGGTTAAGGCTTAGATGAGATTCTGGGCATATGGGTCATCATGGTAACTCCCTTGTACATCCTCCATCCAATCAGGCATTATTGTCACCATTGAGTCAAGCTGCTCTTCGTGGCGTCGGGACAAGGCATCCGCCACTTTGTTCTCCACACCCTTTTTGTACTCGATCCTATATTAGAGTCCCAACAAATTAGACATCCCTCTCATTTGAACACAAATACTCAGCTTCTGCTCTAGTAGATGCTTGAGGGGCTCGTGGTCAGTCTTGATCACGAAAGGCATGCTCATCAGATAATGTTTCCATTTCTGTACTGCCACCAACACGGCCTTGAATTCCCTCTCATAGGTTGACAATTTCTGATTTCTTGGGCCGAGGGCCTTACTAAAGTAGGCCAAGGGGCGTCGCCCTTGCATAAGCACGACTCCAATTCCGGTGGTGGAAGTGTCAGTCTCAATGACAAAAGGCTTGGAGAAATCTGGTAGGCCCAATACCGGGGTGGTACTCATGGCCTCCTTAAGAGCTAAGAATGCTGCGTCAGCCGTCGGTCCCCATGCAAAAGCATCTTTCTTCAAAAGATCAGTGAGGGGTTTAGTAATAATGCCATAGTTCTTGATGAACTTCTTATAGTATCTGGTCAGGCCAAGGAACCTTCTGAGCCCTCTCATCAATCGTGGCGTCGGCCAAGTCTTCATGGTGTCAATCTTTGAGGGGTCTGTCGCTACGGTGCCATTTGAAATGATGTGGCCAAGGTACTCCACGTGGTTTACAGCGAAGGAGCACTTGAACTTCTTAGCATAGAGCCGATGGCATCGGAGGACTTCTAGAGCAATCGTCAAGTGGTCAACATGCATCGCCATGGTGGGGCTATAGATCAGAATGTCATCGAAGAATACAAGGATGAACTCCCTCGGGTACGGCTTGTACACATCATTCATGATGCTAAAGTATTTCTCCGCCCTCCTTATCCAGCTCCTCGCCTCACCGCCATCAAAAGTTGGAAAATCCAGCTTGGGCAAATGGTACTGATGCTGTTGTGGCGGTGGTTCATAAGGGGTTTGTTGTTGTTATTGTTGGGTTTCTATGGGTGTATATGGTGGGGTGTACGGGGGGTGAATTGGTGGCATTGGTTGGGGTAAATGGGACGATGAGGCTCGGTTTTAAGTATAGTAGGGTTTATGGGGATTCATGAGAAGTGGTGGGTATTGTGACTTTGGTGGGAATTGAGGGGTTTACTCACATGGTGGAATGATGTGCGAAGAGCCAAACTGTAGGGTTGAACTTTGGGGAGCTGGGTTCAGGTTCACTTGAGTTTTTACCTTCTCCAGAACAGAGGTCGTGGGATATGGGTTTTGGGCATCAATACCCATGGAAGCAGTCGGGTTCAAATCAATCACAGGATTGGGATTAATCTCAACAGCAGGAGAAATAGGATTTGATACCTCGAGCTTATCCAATCGAGTGGAGATCTTATCGAGAACCTCGGCCATCTTCATGGATTTGTCAAGTTGATGTGCATAGGGCAGTCTCGGAATGATGAAGCCCTATGTTGGGGGGGAGATGTGTTTATCGTGCCTCTGCTGGATGAAAACACGATGAATGTAGGTGAGGTAAAAGATGTTATGATGCAGGATTGGGCTTTAGAGTGTCCAAATGTTGTCATGGATAAACTTTTTATTTTACCTGAGGTGAGGGATACCACCGCCCCTGCTGAGTGTGATAACTCAGAGCTTTAGGGATTTTCTTTAGAGGGTAACGAGCATAACTGTGCATTCACTCATATTGACCCTAAGCTCGTTCCCCACATATCTATCTAGTCACCCTATAGTTTAAGAGCATTTTCTTTTTGTGAGCTAGCTATCTGTCATGGACGTCTGCTTTTTAATGATTTTATTCATATATTTGGTTTTCCATTCCATGTGTTTTGGAAGGATCCGCAGGTCCTCAATTTCAAGAAGCGACATAAGTGGTAAGTCATTGCAACGTCGGGTATACGACGTTAAATAAATGCGCTAGTTGAGAGGCAGCCCAACACTGAGTCCTGTTAGTTTTTCTGTGTCTCGTTAGTTTTTTTTCTCCCTATTTCTTTTGCTTTGCATGTCTCTTTTGTAGGTCCTCTTGTTTTTCTTTTTACAGTGTTGCACGAGACGCTTTTTCTATGCTGGTTCCCAGGTGCTTTCATTCCCTTTCTCTCAATATGGACATTGTTGATTTTAAGTTGGGGGGAGTGGACCATTTTAAAAAAAATTTCATGCACCTGTGAGTTAAATGATGTTGCAGACTTTTTCTTTGTTATTCTCTAGCATGCTTTCATGAGATTTAGAATTGTCGAGTGGTATGGAAATTCTTATTTTAGTACAGTTTTGTATATCATATCTTCTCTAGGAATTTGATCATCTTGAGTTAGTTTTGCTAAAATTGCCATGGACTTTTTATGCACTTTCCAAGACTTTGTGGCAAATTGGTGGTTGACACGTGTAGCTTGGGATTTCTTACACGTGTAGCTAGGGATTTCTTAGCATAAGTTTATTTTTATGAGTGAAGGGAAGGTGAGTGCCACAAAATAGTTGAACAGTGACCGACATGTATTGTGTTACTGAAATGAATAGACCTTTGGGACTTGGTTTGTGGTAAAATTGTGGGGATGCTCAGGAAATGATGAACGTCAATTTTTCCTTGTTATTATTTGAGCCTCCAGATTGTTCTTAATCATTTGCATTGCCCTTTTGAGCCTTGTTCACGACCCTTTCTTTCCTCATGTGCCCCATTATTCCCATAGCCTGCAAACAAGGTTTCTCTTGTTTTAATTTATGCATCAATAGGAATTATATGTAGAAATATTGGTGGCTTGAAAAAAACAAAAGGGGCGGAAAAAGAAAAAAAAGGGGGGGGGAGGGGGGACAGAAGAATAGTACAAAAAAAAAGGAAGGAAAAAAATTGAAGGTTGATAAAAAAAATGTTGTTTGAAAAATAAAAAAATGAAAAGTGAAGAAATTGTCATTTGAAAAAAAAAACAAACAAAAGCAAAAAAATAAGAAAAAGAAGAGGAAATGATGTATGCAAAAGCCGATTGTTTCGAGTTTGTGTGATTTGAATGTATTCGTGGCCAGTTCACATCTCATCCTACATGTCCTTGTAATTCCCTGTGCAATCGTTCTTCTCTTCTCTTCAAGGGGGTCGTCCGGCAGTGGTTTACCTCCTTATCACCTCATTCCCTCTCAAGGTTTGCACAGCTGAGGGACGCCTTCACCGGTCAGTTTGCCAGCTCCTGCATCTTCTCTAGGGCCGCCCCTAGCCTATTTAGCGTCCGGCAAAGACCTGACGAGTCTTTGAGAGCGTTCATGACACGCTTCAACATGGCTTACATTCAGATTCTCGGCCTCGGCGGCAATATAGCCATGGTTGCCATTCAAACAGGATTGCGTTCCGGAGCCTTCCTCGATGACCTCACCCTCTGTAAGCCTACCGAATTTGGACAGCTGCTACAGAGGGCACGCATGTACATGACGTTAGAAGATCTGAACAGCGCCCGACCAGCCTCCGACTCTACAGTTGAGCGCCATAGAGAGTATAGAAGAGACGCCTCTCCCAAGAGAGACCACCATAGAGACAGGAGATCTCGCCGATCTGAGACGAGGCCCCACAGGATTGAGCACCCGAGGAGGGAACACACTCCCTTTGTGTCATCAGGGGCGCAGGTTCTCATGAGCTCCGATGACAGGTGATGTACCTTTCACCACCATCCAGGCCACAACACCATCAACTGCAGAGCACTCAAGAAGTTCTCAGAGGATAGCAAACCCTCATCCTCCAAGAGAAAGACATCCAGCAGAAGCTCAAGCCCAGAGCGTGGACCGCATCCGCATTAGGCGTTTTCATATGTTTTCTCTTTGTATTTTCTTTTCCTTATCTTATATGTATATTTCTGTACGTTTTCTTCTGTAAACCTTAACTGACTTGACCGTTGGAGCGGTCCCCTGAGGTTAATCCTCTTAGGTCCCGTTTACAAGTTTTCTACATCATACAGATTACCAGACGCGTCGCATCGTTCATGCCGCTTCAAAGCATTGACATCATATCAGCAACCTGCCGACTTGGAAGTCGTGCTCTCCGACTACAGAGTTTCCAGCCTTTAGGCTACTTCTTGGCTTAGCTTTTAAGCCAAGGATGTATTTTCACCCTTTGGGCTGCTTCTTGGCTTGGCTTCCAAGCCAAAGAAGTATTTTCAGCCTCTACGCTGCTTCTTGGCTTGACTTTCAAACCAAGGATGTATTTTCAGCCTTTGGGCTGCTTCTTGGCTTGGCTTCCAAGCCAAGGATGTATTTCCAGCTTCTGCGTTGCTTCTTGGCTTAGCATCCAAGCCAAGGATTTACGTATTTCTAGCCTTTGGGCTGCTTTTTGGCTTGGCTTCCAAGCCAAGGATGTATTTCTAGCCTTTGGGCTTCTTTTTGGCTTGACTTCCAAGCCAAGGATTTATTTCCAGCTTCGGCGCTGCTTCTTGGCTTGGCTTCCAAGCTAAGGATGTATTTTCAGCCTTTGGGCTGCTTTTTGGCTTGGCTTCCAAGCCAAGGAAGCATTTTCGGCTCTCTAGCCGTCCGTCGTCTACGGCTCCTTAGCCATTCATCGTCTACGGTTCTTTCGCCATCACCGTCGACTCCTCAGTCATCGCCGCCAGCTTCTCAGACATTTGACTCAGACTTTTGTCCACGTCGACCAGCTGGGCATGGCTCGATTTCAAAGTTTATAGTCCGTCCTTCGTTTGCACTATAAACTTGGGGAACTAATGATATACGGGAAAATTTCCCACTATACACGTGGAGAAAAGGATACAGGAGACACATCCGGACTCACCGACGCTCGGACCGGAACCGGACGGATCCGGCAGGATCACCTTGGGCGATCAGCCCGAATGATCAGCCCAAGTGATCAGCCTGGGTGATCTGCCTGGGACTTGCCCTTGGCATTCTCAGGCCAGTCCCCCCTGGCCTGGGCTTGATCAGCCCAGGTGATCAGCCCGGGGTCAGCCCCTGAGAGATTCGGGCCAACCCTGTTGGTCCGGGCGATCAGCTCGGCTGATCAGCTCCCCAGCTGCTCCGCGCAGCCTTCTACTGCTCCGCACAGTCCTTCGTCGCTCTACATAGCCCTATGCTACTCTGCATGGCCCTCTGCTACTCCGCATAGCCCTTCGCTGCTCCGTACGGTCCTCCGCCACTCCGTCGTTCCGTACAGCCCTCCCGAGTCAATCCGATCATTCCCGGGACAGGCACCCCGAACTTTTTGAGAAGATTTCCTACCTCGCCAGGAGAGCACAGCCACTGACCTTTCGTCAATCGGAGCTCCATCCAAGCCGCACGGGCTCCCCAAAGATCCCAGTGGCATTACCGTAAATATGCAACTTCCTCCCCTAAAAATAAGGGCTCACCCCCGAAGTATTTTCTATCGCTTTTTCCGACTTCTGCCGTTAATCTTGATTCCGCGTCTTGCTTTCCTCTGCTGACTTAAGCATCGGAGCGGTCGTCCCGGGGTAAATCCTCGGGCCACCCTCTGACGTGGTTTACTCATCTTTCTAGGTCCAAGAGTTGATATCCTCATTCCTGAAGCCGATCCAGACCCGACTTAGCTCGTTGAACCGATCTACCCTGCTCAGAGCGATCGGAGGCGGTTCTCGAGTCGGTAGGTGTTTCGCTTGGCTTATTTTCAGGCGATAACACATACCTCTAATCGAAGGCGAACCCAAATCACGCCAACGGATGAATCGAATCACGAATCACGTCTCCACTACTATCCAATCATTCCACGGAAACAAGGAGACAACCAACACACATCAAACTATCTCCCATGGTCGAAAATCAACAAAAGAGGAAGGGAGAACGGAGAAAAAAACCACGAAGACTCACCCGTGATCACGAGATGATGACGCAATGAAATCACCCCCGCTCGACAGCCTGAGAAGTCGCCTATCATCTCCTCCTAGTGCTGCTCCTGGTCGCTGATCACGGAGATGAAGGGAGGAGGAGATCGTGAGATTGAGAGGGGAGAAAAGAAAGGGAAACGGCAAAAGAGGGGGAGGAGGAAATAAGGGATTTCCTAATTATTTCCCTAATATTTCTTCAAATTAATGAGGATAGAATGGTAATCTCTACTCCCCCAAAAACTAAAAGAAAGACTAAGGAATTAAAAACGTAGTCTCCTGGTTTAGAACACGCGACCTTCACATCAAAATCCCCTAGACCGCTTCCACCCGAGTGATTTATGGTGGAAGTGTTGAGATTTAAAATAACCCAATTAAATAAAAGCCGAACAAGTCATAATAAATAACCCAATTCAACTTAAACCAGAACGGGTTATCACACCTTTTTTGAAACCATTTTCAATCAAAAACTGTGAGAGGGTTTCATAACAAGCTCTTGGTGCTTGTTTCAACCCATACAAGACTTTTCTTAGCCTATACACCTTATCTTCTTGTCCCTTGACTTCAAATCCAGGTGGTTGCTCTACATAAACTTCTTTTTCAAGTAGTACATTTAAAAATGCACTCTTCACATCCATTTGATACACTTTAAAGTTTTTGTGGGATGCATAGGCAAGAAACAGCCTAATTGCTTCCAACCTTGCTACTGGTGCAAAAGTTTCATCATAATCAATGCCTTTTTACTGTGAATAACCTTATGCTACTAATCTTGCCTTATTTCTCACAATGATGCCATTTTCATCCATCTTATTCCTGAAAACTCACTTGGTTCCAACAACATTCTGATTCCTTAGTCTTGAAACAAGCTCCCAAACTTCATTTCTTTCAAACTCATTAAGCTCTTCTTGTATGGCAATGATCCAATCAGCATCTCCTAGTGCATCTTTAGCAACTTTGGGCTCCATTTGAGATAGAAAGCATGCAAGCATGGTGTCTAGTTGTCTCCTTGTCCTAACACCAGCTTCCACATTTCCAATGACTAACTCAGGTGGATGATCACTGAGCCATCTCAAATCTGGTTGATTTAGTGGTGCAGTGACTTAATCTTCATCTTCATGATTATCTGGATCATCTGCTGCTCATTTCCATCATCATCAGTTCTCACTTTAGGAATTTGAGCATCAACATATACTGGATCATTTTTCTTTGGATCTAAAATCTTCATCTTCTCAGTCTATTCAACCAAATTCTCCACTGCTTCTTCAGCTCCATTTGTGAAATGAGGTTCATCAAATACTACATGAACTGACTCTTCAATCACCATTATTCTTTTGTTGAGAATTCTGAATGACTTGCTCACATTAGAATATCTCATAAAGATTCCTTCATCTGCCTTTGCATCAAATGTCTTCAACTGATCTTTTCCATTGTTATGAATAAAGCACTTTCCTCCAAAGATATGGAAATGACCAATGTTTGGCTTCCTTCCATTCCATAGCTCATATGGAGTTACTCTATGAACCTTATTAACAATAGTTCTATTCTGTGTATAGCAAGCAATGTTGATAGTGTCTGCCCAAATTCTTTTAGGCAATCCAGTTTCAGCTATCATGGTTCTAGCTGCTTCCTTGAGAGTTCTATTCATTCTTTCAGCTACTCCATTTTGCTGTGGAGTCCTTACAGCTACTAGTTGGTGAACAATGTCTCCTTCCTTGCAAAAATCAGAAATTACTTGATTCAAAAATTTTGGGCCTCTATCTGATCTGATCTTGATGATGGTCTGGTTCTTCTCATTCGGTGTCCTCCTCATCAGCTCTAGCAGCTTCTTCAATGTGTCCTTCTTGTTCAAGAATATTGTCCAAGTATATCTTGAGTAGTCATCAACAACCACAAGTGTGTATTTCTTTCCACTCACACTAACAGGATCCACTGGACCAAACAAGTCCATATGGAGAAGTTCCAAAACTCTACATGAAGACTGCATTGTCTTGTTTTTAAATGAGTCTTTGACTTACTTTCCTCTTTGGCATGAGTCACAGATGCTTTCTTTCTTGAACACCGCATCTGGTAATCCTTTTACAAGCTTCTTCCTTGCTAGCTTGTTGATTGTCTTTAAGTTTAGGTGACTTGTCCTTTTGTGCCATAACCAACTGATTTCAACTTTGGCCTTGGCAACCAAACATGTTTCTCCAATTGTTGTGCTCTAATCCACAACATACATATTCTTCTTCCTTGATCCAGTGAGAACCACCATCCCAATTTCTTCATTCTTGATCATGCACTGATCTTTGTTGAACTCTATAATGTAGCCCTTGTCACAAAACTGACTCGTGCTTAGCAAGTTAAACTTTAAGCCTTAAACATATGCTACTTCTTTGACAATCAGGCCATTCTTGATGATGGAACCAACTCCTTTGGTTTCTCCAGGCTTCTCATTGTCTCCAAAGACTACTTTTGGTTTATCCTTTTCTTTCAAATCCTCCAAACAGTATCTGCTACCTGTCATATGTCTGGAACATCCACTGTTAATGTACCAGACAACCTGTAAAATAGATTAAAATTGTTTAGGTACCCAATTCTGATTGGGTCCTCTATAATTAGCACTCCTAAAATCAACCCCTAAACCATAGCCAAAGGGTCTTCTTCTAGGAGGGTTGTACCTCTCACTGCCATAATCAAAATATACAACAGAATAGCATTTAGGCAGATACTTTGAAGTGCTAAAATGAATTGGATAATGCATATATTGTTGTCTAGATTTACTCATAAGCCTATATACACTTGTATATGACCTTCTAGTGTGTCTAGGTCTGCTTGTAGGCACATCATGATGCCTTTTTGCCGACTCTGGCCAATTCACATGCTGTGAATATTGTATAGTAGGGGTTTTAGGTTTTCACATGGGCTGTGTACTCCCTCTTCGCATGTAGGTCATGCTCTAATCCATGTCAGAAGAAAAAAGTCTTTCTTCCCCCTTTCTATATGACCTCCTAGATCCATGAACAGGTTTAGGAACAAACCTATTCTTGAATTTAGGTATGGGCTTATGGACTGGTTTGGAGTCAATCCTAGCCTTGTTGGTTTCTTTGGGCTTGACAAGAGCCTTAGAGTTAGGTACAAACTTAATCTTTGTTCCAGCCTTGGTCCCTTGACCTTTATTTCGAACTTGATCAATATTGCCCTTAAATCCTAGGCCTGCCTTGCCTAGGTTTCCAGTTTGCTCAAAAGCCGGTTTGACTTTGACTCCTTCTAGTTCCTTTTTAAGCCTATCCTTGTCACTTTTCAGTGACTCATTCTCTTTTAATAAAGCTTCATGGATAGCTTGAATTTCTTCAAACTTGAC
Source organism: Dionaea muscipula (assembly GCA_028571145.1). Classification (NCBI taxonomy): domain Eukaryota; kingdom Viridiplantae; phylum Streptophyta; class Magnoliopsida; order Caryophyllales; family Droseraceae; genus Dionaea; species Dionaea muscipula. Next base: position 14,120 of record JAOWBR010232140.1, read on the forward strand.
CAGTAACTCATTAAATATTTTATGCATATTCATATCATTGTGAGGGGAGGTGGAACTATAATCAGAAGAGTTAATGTATGAAGTTACCACCTCCTCTTCATTCCATGCCATTAAGCAAAGTAAGGCTTCCACTTCTGAGGATGAGGATGAGCTTTCTTCACTCGAGCTCTCCTTTTTCTTCTTTTGGTCATCCTCTTCTGCCTTCATTGCTTTTCTCCCTTTTTTCTTGTCTTTCTTCCAAGCTTTCTTCTCTTCATCAAAATACTTCTTTACAAGGGGATAGGGACAGTCCACCTTGAAATGTCTAGGCCTTCTACAATTGTAGCAAAGAGCCTGGCCTTCCTTATTCTTGCCATCATCATCATCTTCTGTTTCCCTTTTGTAAGGCTTTCTTGATGATTCTCTCTTGTGGTACTTCTTTATGTACCTTGAAAATTTCTTAAACTTCTTTACGAGAAAGGTCATTTGCTCATGAAGGTCTTCCTTCTTTTCTTCTGATTTTTGAGATGCTTGGGGTGCCATAAGAGTTGGAACTGACTGTGAGTTGACTTCTGTATTTTCTTGATTGTTCAGCTCGAACTCATATGCTTTCAGATCAGAAAATAGGTTGAAGGTAGTGGTTATGGATAGATCCTTTGATTCTCTTATGGTTGTGACCTTCATAACCCATTCTTGTGGTAATGCACGTAGGATCTTCATGCATGTCTCCTTGTTTGTGTAGGTCTTTCCAAGCATTGTTAGTTCATCAATTATAGCAATAAACCTACAGTCCATCTTGATACGATCCTGACCGGCTCGCTCTCGGATGACGACGGTCCATTACCAATCCTCACCGGTCCAGTGACTCGGGCGCGCGCTAAGGTGATTCAAGATTCTTATGTCGGATTGGTTCGTCACGCATCAACTCATTCATGGACGCACGAGGACGAACCCGGATGCCTTTGGAACATTAGTCAAGTCACCATGGAGGGAGACGGACGAGCGCGGAGCGAAACGGAGACAAAGAGACGAGGAGAACCCATTTCTGGGCCGGGCACGGCCAGGAAGGACGGGGCGTATTTCTCAACATGCTTGTGTTTTAATTCGTGATTTTTATCCAAAAGGACAGTGTCGCACATGGTCGGGCCGTGTTCTCAGGCACGCCCGTGCCTAGCCACACGGCTAGGCCGTGTTTCCTAGCACACCTGTGTGCGAATGCTTTTGGTCAGCGTATTATTTTACATAGAACACGGGCGTGTCGATATCCGGCACGGCCGTGTCGAGCTGTTTTAGGCACTGAACTCGTTTATTTCGCAAGATTTTATTTTCTTTTTTATTTCTTTTGCCTTGTGGGTATTTATAGGCTTGTAAAACCCCATGGACGAATTAACACTTTGACAATTAAATTATTGAGAGCTTTTCTCTTTTTCGAGTTCCTTCGGAGCTTTCGATCACATCGGTGGATTCCGATTAGATCACCTGGCTTATCAATCGGCCTTCCGCCTCCGATTGTGGCGCCCATAATCCCTCTGGTTCGCGTCCTCTTGATACGTTTGGGTGACGGACAAGTTATCGTCGTTCAACCGTGATAGATTCGTCGAGTCAAGGGTTCATCAGAGTCAATTGAAGAACGGTCCGGGTTATCACTCCGAGCAGGTCCCGTTGTAGGTCGGCTGGCTTCGCACGTCAGTTGGTATCAGAGCCTCACTTCAATCAAACTCGTCTATCTTTCCTTTAGTTCAATTCCTGTTCTTTGAATTCGTGTCTGCGTCTTTGTCTTCTTGATTTCCTTTTGGTTGCCGTTGTCTAGAGTCGTCAAAAATTTGATCTTGATTTTAGGTTTACCTAGATTCATCGTCAAAAAAAATATCCAATCTTTCTTTTTTTGTCGCGTCCTCATCGTCGTCGTCTTTATTTGCTGTCTTTGCATCAAAAAAAATATATATCATCTTGATTGGATCTTGATTTAGAGATTTTGATTCTTTGTGCCAAAAAAAAAGAAAGAAGAAAGCAACTCGACTCGATCAAAAGAAAAGAGAGAGAGGCGATCAAATCTGCAAATTCAAAAGAAAAAAAAAATCGCCAGTGCAAAAAAAAAAAGGAGTCGGCAAAATATTTTACGGCACTTCCCTAAACTGTTCTACTTCATTGATTGATCCACAAAATTCAAAAAAAAAAAACATCATGTGTCAATTGCGCTTGTTTTCCTTTCTTTCGTGTCATTGTTGTTTCCATTGAAATTCTATGTTGTCCTTGTTCACTTTCTTGTTGTCGTCGTGTGATTTATCGTGTACTCTTTTCTGGTTATCTGCCTATCGATTGCTAGCTCTTTGGGAACTTGAAAAGTGAGAACGAGTGGAAAAAGGCAAGAGAGGTGAGATCATCTGAGGGAAAAAGCCGAATAGAGTGCAAACACATTAAACACTGCTTTTAATTTTCTTGTTGTGCTGTTTAAAATTTTATTTTTGCTGCAATGTTTGGAGGTGAAAATGAAGTGAATGGGGGAGGTGATATGGGGACATTTATGATGGAGATGAGGAGGATGATGCAGAATATGACGAAGAGGATGGAGAGACTTGAGGTGGATAGTGTGGCGCAACAGCAGGGTGTTAATAATAATAGAGTGGGTCATGATGCATACTATGGGAGCCATGGAGGAGGGAGTTCCTCGGTAGTCATAGGAGTGATCGGGTGAGGAGAAACAGGCATCGGGAGAATGACCCTTTAAGTGGGATCAAAATGAAAATTCCTTCTTTTATGGGGAAGTCTGACCCGGAGTTATATCTAGAGTGGGAGAAAAAAGTGGAGTTAGTTTTTGATTGTAGACAATATTTGGAGGAGCAGAAGGTGAAGTTGGCAGTTTTAGAGTTCACTGATTATGCGATTGTGTGGTGGGATCAGTTGCGCACCAGTAGGAGGAGAGCAGGGGAGTTACCTATGAGGGCTTAGGTAGAGCTTAAGTCCATTATGCGAAGGAGGTTCGTCCCTAGTCATTACTATAGGGATTTGCATCAGAAGCTTCAGAGGCTCACCCAGGGGACTAGGAGTGT